>OX578149.1:125674284-125897094 GCA_951213105.1 Amaurobius ferox | reverse complement strand
AGCTGGGTAAGTCAACTCAAACTAAATGTCCGAAACAACACATTTATGAAAGTGTCGCTAAAAATAGCCTATATGTCACAGTGTGCCAAAAATTGGAAACTCGTGACGTTTAAAGAATTATTTTAAAGTCAAACATATTGAAATTCGTCACCAGCAGATCAACCAGAGCATAGAAATAAATCCCTTCCGGAACAACAGACAAACTACATCAGAAATGACGAAATGCGAAACAACTTCAATAAGTAAGACAGCTGGGTGGGTCAAGCGATCCTCAAACTGAGTGTCCTAAACAAGACACTTTATTCACGATGGCCAGAAACCCCTAAAATATCATAACCCCCCCCCCTTCCCATCACCACACACGTACACTTAATTCTCTCATTTGTTCAAATGTTTATTTAAACTTCCAAATTTATAACAAAGACGAGAATGAGAACAAACACATTCTTAAATGTAGAAAATTGAAGCCAAATTAGCGAAACTGAGCCAATTTGAGAAGTCCCTCTTCATGTTTTTCTACTCTTCTGTTCTTTTTGGCTGGAAGCGCGCTTAGTCCCGCGACACAATCTACTAGTAAATCTGCAATGTCTGGTTTTTTTCACGCCAAATTTCTAATATTGCTCCTATACCATTCTTTCACTCAGGAGATGCCGATGGCAGAGACGCGGCTTTAAAAATATCCCTGTATTTTCCCCTATGTGTTGAAAATGCTGTGCAATACAGCTTTCGTGAGTCGACTTTCTCCGAAGAAAGGTGTAGTGCTGCCATCTAGTGACATTTTTCATAACTTATTTTAAGTAATTCTCGATTTAATTGAACCAAAAATTCAGATTTTTTCAATAGAAATTGTAATAAATCTGTATAACTAAAAAAATAATTTAGGATGTTTACTCAATGGTGTCGCGCGTACTCGCGGCCCCCCCAATGGCCGCCACTGAACACTTGTCATACATTTTATGCCAAGATTCATATTCAAAATATGAATACCGTCAAGCTCGAATAGTACCAAGATAAATATAGCCCAACTGGCCCGTGGAAGGGTCGGGCTTTTGGAAAGGACAGACCTCCAGAGATAGTTCTTATACGTATAACCAGTGGTGCTCAACACGTCGAATGCCGCAACATCTTAAGTCGATCTTTGTTTTTGAAAATGTGTTTTTGTAAAAGGTTGATTTGTTTTTGCCTATTGAATTATTGTCATTTTTTTAATATATCTGTCCCAAGTGCCAGTAAGATAGCTAAATATTTATAAATTGATTAGGCCGACAAAATTTGAACAATTTATATTAAAAGATCAGTTTTTCCTAAGTAGTATTAAAGATATGCTAATCGAACATTAGGATGAGTTTCAACACATTTAAGCTGTCGATCTTTAGGTAAGTTACATTGTATTTAGGTGATCTCAAGCATAAAAGGGGTGAGCACTTCTGTTCTACACTAAAGTATTTATAGAATCTAAATTTTGCGACGGAGGGTGACCTATCTATGTGAAAACCAGATAATTTTGCAAAAAATAAAATCCACAAAGAGTGTTGTTGCAGCAAATTCACCATTTTCTCTGTTATTATAGTGAAATCCGTCAAAGACTAAATCGTGAAAGACCTAAGCCCCCCCCCCCCCCATCTTAAACAAATTTCCATTTTATTGAAATTACATTTCAGTGTATGTTAATTTTGCGACCTTAAAATGTTTCCGTATTAAACATAATTTCGTCTTACTTCTTTTCCGTTTTAAGCAGTTTGTTAAACTGATCAGAAGCTTTTTGTGTTCATATTTTGTAAATTATAAATTTTAGATCACGGTGCAAAAACCGTTTTGGCCTGATAGAAAAATAGATGGCCCAGAAATAAGTCAATAATAATTAAACATACAATACTTCCTTGAAGAATGCAGATATATGCCAGTTAAGTCACTACAATTGTTTTGTGGGCGCTATAAGCCCCCCTGCTTTAGGTCAAAGAATTAGGAAAAGTAAAGGAACAAACTGAGACAATGGAGGCAAGAGAAATTTAAACAGAGCTAGAACACCCAAAGCGAAAATACGCTAGCGGGTGATATCAGCCATTGAAGGGGGGGGGGGGGGGGGGGGGGCACGAAACAAGAAAAATAAAAAAATACAGGGGAATAACGTGGTAATTAAGAAGAAAATAACAAAAAGAAGAAACCGGTTTCCAAAGCTAATTTCATCAATCAAACTACTATAAAATTAACAGCGGTTGAGACTAGGTAAAAAAAATATATATATCATAGAAAGAAGGAAAACCGGTTTCAGAAGCTATATGAAGTAACTTCATCAATTAAAAGAAAATATCGATCGATTAGTCTGCTAAAAAATATCAGTGAAGATACTGGAATTAAGAAGGATTTAACCAAATTGAAAGAAAAACAACCAGTTTCAGATACTAAATGAACTAACTTATAAAGTCAAGGAATAATCCTCTGACACAGAAGATGTAAGGAACTGCGTATATTTATCAATAATCTGCGTTTTCCCCCCAATAACTGATACTACCCTCTAGCGAATTTTCGCTTTGGGTGTTGTTCTAACACTATGAATTTATTTTGTCTGCATTGTCGCAGTTCGTTTTTAGTAATTGTTAGGAGGGGCATACTGTTCTTTTGGCCTACAGAAAACGTCTTAAAAACGTCCTCAACCAATCAATCACCGTGAGTGAGGGGGTCCGACCCATTGGGTTTACAACCTGACTATGCCTCGCCATGGAATCTGAAATTTGCCGATACTAAATAAAAAACCCATCTTTTAAATATTGCAAGTAAGTTGTCAATTATATCAATTAACTATCTTGCATCTGCCCACAGTACAATATGCAATAACATACAAAGCATACATCTACTCATAAGTTTGGATCTATCAAAATTATATATATATATATATATATATATATATATATATATATATATATATATATATATATATATATATATGTTTAATTTTTTTAAATGGCATGTCTATACAAACTAATTTCTAGAGGTAAATATAGTTATATACATATTTGCATAAACATGATTAAATTTAAACATAACTTATTCTCAGAGCATCCTATATACATAATGCACACAAGAATTTAACATTACACACATAAAAGAACTCTGAAGTGAGTTATACTCCCTAGTGCTAACATATAAAATAAATACAAAAATAAAATTATATCACACACATTAAATCGTATATATATATATATATATATATATATATATATATATATATATATATATATATATATATATATATATATATATATGCGTATTGCAATTAATACCTGTTATCCTAATGAATTATCTAGACAATACAGGATGTATATACAGTCAAATAAAACGTTCATTTTCTTCTAAATATGAACGTTTCGAAACAATTCTAGTCACTTAACTCACATATGCCTGATTTATTTAAGGAAGTATTGTATGTTTTATTACTATTTCGCGGCCAATAGTATGGCATTTCTATTACAGATACTAGCATCGCGCATTCGCAATTTTTTGCTTTTTTTTTCAGAACGGAATAGCTGATATCTGCAACAATATCAGAAAAACGTGTTATGTGTCGCATACGCAACATTTATAGAAAATGGGGAATGTTTTTAATTTTTCGCGTTTCTGAAATAAACAGATCGATATAATTTAAAGTTTTTTTTTTATGCACAATAAGCAACTGCACAAATATGTAGTAACCACGTGTGTAAAGTTTTACAAAAAACATTTCAAAATTCCATTCCCCCTGCTCCGCTGGGAAAAAAAAATCCGACTTTTCGTTCATGGATGAACTGCTCTTTCGTCTCGAACAGACAACACATTGCACTTAAGTTCGATTATCAGAACGAAACATTCCTCAAATAGAAATGATAAGATGCTAATCTCTGTTTTCCATTCACAGATAAGGCATGGCAAACATTTTAGCTTTATTTATCAGTCAGAAACAAACTGCACTCAAATAAAACGGATATAAGGTCGACGATTTATTTCGGGCTGCCTCTATTACTTAAGGGCAGTGATTTTGCGCACAGCGAAATTCACCGATCATTCGCGTAATAGTTAAAAAAATAACATGCAAATGTTCAACGAAAAGTAAAATTAAATTAAGAACAATTAATTAATTTTAAGTACTTGACTTTTCCAAAAAGATTATTTATTATAAATCTTGAAAAATTATATAAGATTTAGGATTTTACAGCTATTATAAAATGACATACCTTGAAAACAAATGTGGAGGGGGGAGAGAAGTGTTGAAGATGTACATTCTTAATAAAAAACATTAAGCTTACTCAGCCAGCATGGTCGCTTTGGGGAAGTCGTCTTTGAAAATATAATGTATTAATGTTTTCCGTAGGCCCGAAAGAGGTCAACGTGCTAGCTACATGGGCAGAATACGAATAACGATACAAAGTTGACTGAAATCCAAACAATAGAAACGAAACCGAGCTTATAGGCTTTATGTCCCCCCCCCCCCCCCCCCGCGCCTATAATAACCCGTTGTCCAGTCTCTTAATTACCTGAGTATTTCCTACCAATCTATAACAAGTCCGCGCAAGCTCGTGATCTAAATTTTCAAATAATCTTCCTAACTTATGGAAATCTCTAGTGAACCCCCGAACCCCATGCGGAATTTAATGCCTAGTCCATATCAGTCATCATCAAAGCTCTATCTGTAGCTGATTCTGAGAAATAGTTATTTCAAGGAAAACGACTTTTTTTTAACGAAAACTAGAAATCCTTAGTGAATTCCCCTCACCCTCTGAAATTTGATGCTGAATCCATATCAGTCATCATTTAAGCTTCATCTATAGCTAATCTTGAGAAACTGATGTTTCAACGAAAGTTATTGTAAGTCATTATTAAAGCTCTATCTATAGCCAATCATGAAAAATAGATGTTTCAAGAAATTTTTTTGAACCGAAACAAAAATCCTTAGTGGCCCGTCTTACACTCTTCCAGAATTTAATGCTGAATCCATATCAGTTATCATTTAAGTTCCATCTATAGTCAATCTTGAGAAATAGCCGTTCCAAGGAAAATTAAAAATTTTGAACCGAAAGTTGAAATGAAATGCTTAGTGAATCTCCCTCCTTCAGAATTTAATGCTGAATCTATAGCAGATACTGAGAAATGGATGCTTCGATCTTTTTGTGTATAAAAACAATAGTATGGTAAAACGTTTGCCATCAACAATAATATAAGTTTCAGCATTAATTGTTTGGAATCTAAAAATTTAATAACATTACTTCTATTATCAAATAATAACAAACAATTAATTCACAGCAAATATTTTCGGTGTAGAGGTTTTCGAAACGTCTATTTGTGTAGTTGTTATATGATGAATGCACTTCCACAACAAAGATTGGAATGTATGAGAAAGTCAAGGCCACTCACTCTAGATCTCAAAGAATTAAATAAAAAGGAAAACATGAGATTAGAAATCCTAAAACAAGAAAAGGGAAATAACTTTGGCAGGAAGAAAAATCAATAAAGACGACGAGAAATACAAATGAATGCAAAATGTAAATAGTTATTTATATATTTTGAATCGGTTCAATAACCAACCAGATTGCGTTTATGTACTACTTTATTGTATTGTTATGGAACGAACACATAAAAAAAATATCCTAGACACGCAGATATTGTTTTCTTTTTAGTTTTAAACGACCAAAGCGAAAAAATAACGCAGATTCAGAAAATTAAAACTCAAAAAGCGGAAAATTGAGGAAGATTTTTCAAGATTAGTAGGAGGTTGCACATCTGAATAGAAACCAGACAATCTTTAGCGCCCATGACGATCTAAAAGTGGCGACCTTTTCAGAATAAATTCTCTACAAACTTAACCCTATTTACTGTGACACTTAGACTATCATGGCCCTGTCGCACAGTTCCATAGGACTATCATGCCCATGTTGCACAGTTCCTTAGGGCTATCATGCCCCCCTGTCGCACAGTTCCTGCTTCAGCTCTGGTAAAACTATGTTGCCATTAGAACTATTGTTTACAAAGAGCACGATATCTCTCGAAACAATCAGCTAATTACATGACATAAGTAACATTTAAACCTAGATTCTGAATGATGTATGTCTTCCCCAAATATACAACAAATATAATATATAATTGTATATAATATAACAAATATAATATATAATTGTGTTAGACATCGGATTTCTACTTTCTCATACTATTGTATAGAGAAAGCATAGTCTTCCCGAAAATCTTCGAATCCGCGATTTTGACAATCATGTTTTAAGCCTTTCCGAACCTAATTCAAATACTTTTGGAATAATGTCCATCTATGTGCGGACACGATAACCTAAGAGCGAATGCACTTACAATTAAATTTTATGTGTATATGTACTAGTGCCTGTTAAAGACAGTTAAAGCAACACGCTTAAAAATTAAGTTGTAATTTCTTTTACGTTACCTTACTATAAATTAATATTAACTATTTTACAAAATTTAAGCGAAACAATACAATGGACAAAAATCTATATATCTAATTGCAAACCTATAAGACTATTGACATACCCCCTCATCCAAGATGGAATTTCGGGTCACAGTAACGATTCAAGTACCAGATTCTACGAACTTTTATATCTTTTTTCTTGGGGTATATTCCTTTCCTTCGGAACATAATTTCCATTGCTCTTCGCCAAAATCATTCACATAAATTCTACTCGATATTTTCGATTTCGTTTTTGCAGACTATGCTTTCCGAGATGTGGATAGAAGAAGTGTACCCCTCCCCACTTTCAACCCATACACGCTTACTTAACCATTCATTTATACAAAGTAGGATCAAAACGTTCGGAGACTGTGCTGATATCTCCAATCCTGATTGGAGGCGAGGGGAACTATTTTACCGTGGTGTTGAGGCACATGTGACGCGAGATGTGAAAAGGAAGAAGCAGGTCTGCTGTGCAGGGTTTTCCCAGACAATGCGTGTCAGTGAACTGGAATCGTTCGCGTTCGTCGAAAATGGAAATGGTGTTTGAAGAGCAACGTGCGAATATCAAATTCTGTCAGCGTTTGGGGAAATCGCCGGCAGAAACATTGCACCTGCTGCAGCAGTTGCTCTTCAAACACCATTTTCGATGAAAGCGAATGATATAACTCACTGGCACGCATTGTCTGGAAAAACACCTGCTTCTTCCTTTTCACATCTCGCGTCACATGTGCCTCTACGCCACGGTAAAATAATTCCCGTCTCCTCCATCTGGGTTGGAGATATCAGCACAGTCTCCGAACTTTGATCCTACCTTGTAAATGAAATCAATATATTTTTTCCCCTCGATCTACTTCATATTTTATTCAGTTTTTCTATTTCGTATGCTCGTTAAATCCGGAAACTAAATACTTTGTTCGTTAAAAAGAGAGCAAATCAAACTTAACAAAAAATTAGCATTGCACCCATTAAAAAGTTCACAATTTCCTGGTTAAATCCACAATATCGCTATATGCGTTATAAGAGAGGTTCTACTGTATTTTAAATTGATATAATATGGAAATTTAACTATGTTGCAAATTTGAAGACCGCTGTTGCCACTTTCTACTGTTTCAGTCACGGAAGCTATTACCACGGTCACTGGGCATTCTCAAGCAACTCAATTAAATCATATTCGCTTAAACAAGCAAAACTTTCCTCTCCAATCACTCAGCTGAAGACGAAACGATCCATTAAAAGAAAGTGACTGAAGCACACAACTCATCAGGCTCCTCTGGCCGCTGATGCATATCACCACGGAAAAAAAAAACTGAGTCAATAAGTATAAAAGAGGGAAATAAAATGACTTTGTAATTGTAAACCGAGAGCACGTTGCCCAAGTTTAGCAAGTACTTCGGCAACACCGTCGTAAGTGCTTTCAGGCAGAAGTAGTGAATTATGAGGGATAAACCGGGACGGCTGACTCAGACGAAAACAGGAGAAAGTGCTAAACTACAACATGGAAGGAGAGGGGGGACAGTTGACAGTTTTCGAAATTTACTCCAATTCACTAGCTAAAGCTAAAATACCAGACATAGCTCGTGATTAAAAATTACTAAAGCACCAGACATAACTAATGATTAAAAACAAAATATCTGAAATAAGTCACCATCGACTTTCTTATACATTCATTTCCCATTATTATTAGATTGAAACGAGTAAAAGCAAAACACATAGCTTTTTTAAAGTACCCCTTTCATTATTTGTACATAACTTATATGTGCAAAATTGTGAAATTATAAAGCTTAGCTGTTGCAATTTAATTCAAACTGAGTTATCCCCCCCCCCCCCTAAAAAAAGAATATATTTCTATGACAGGCCCAGTACGCGGTAGCCCGATATAAAATAAATTACAAAAATTAATAAAAAATGATGATATACTAAATTTGGACTTTCTAGCTGCTTCGGTTTTCGGGCTATTCTAGAAAAACGAGTACATTTCTATGGCAGAACCAATAAATTCCTACGGAGGGCCCAGAATAAAATTCAAAAGAAGTAAAATGTACCATAAGCGACACCGAAATACGAAATTTCGTGTTACTATCATTAATGGAACCTGACTTATGGACTCCTCTAAGATATGTATCACACTGACAAATGCACACCAGATCTAGTTAAATAAAAGTTGAAAAGAAAAAAAATAATAATTTACTTTCAAGTTGACGATAGTTTAGTAACACGAATAAATTGGATGTACGGTAAACATCCGATTATCCGACATTAAATGGTTCGACACGCCAGATAGTTCAGCACGTCTCTGAAACGACATTTGGGTCCATTCGGCTGTATTATACATTTACTGTTATAAACTAAATGATTTCATACGCAGATTTATTTCCAATTCACCTTCTAATTTTCTAATTAATTTAATTGTACAGGGTAATCCAGTCTGTAACGTTTTAGGCAAATAAATATATTTATTACAAATTAACTAGAGTGTGACTCAACTCGACTGTCTCATACCAGAATCCATTTTTAAATAGTTTGCGATAATTTAGTTATTTTTTCTTTGCAAATTTTGAAAAGAAAAATTGAAAAATCTGTATCGTTCCAAATGATCCCAATTGCAGCATGTTACCCTTCATTTTAAAGGACTCGAAAAAATCTTTCGATTGATATCAATGTTGACAATGCACTCCCGGAGGTAATTTGCCTCCTTCAAGGAGGGCAAATGGCTTCACGACCACAAAATTAGTAACGCGGCTATTTTTCACTAAATTGATTGAAACTATAAAGTTTCGTTATCATTGAACTATAAATAACCCTTACTATGCATGATTAAATCACATTTTCACCCCATGCTGCCATGAAAATATAGAATTTCCAATAATCTCCGAAGTTCGAATTTCAAAAAATTCTATCTAAATTTTCGGATAACAAAGCTGAATATAAAGTTTCGCAAAAATCCATTAATATTTGTGGCAGATATCATACTCAAAAAATCATCCACAGACAGACAGACATTATTCTAAAAATAGTCAAAGTGTCTTCAGGTCCTAAAACACATATATATATATATATTGGCATCAAAATCTCGCAATCGAAAATTTTCGAGGGGTTTATTTATGGCTCAATGATCACGAGACTTAATAGTTGCAATCATTGAGAAAAATAGCCGCGATGCAAATTTAGTGTTCGTGACGTCATTAGCGCCATTGGGGAGGGGGAATTACCCCCCCCCACCCGGGGGTGTATTGTCAAGTATGGAATCCATTGAAAGATTTTTTCAAGCCCTTTAAAGTGAAGGATAACATGTTATAATTGCGATCATTTGGACCAACAATACAGATATTTCAAAATTTTTATTGCAAATATTGCAAAAAAAAAAAAAAACTTTTTTAAATTTATTATAATAACTCATTTCGCTGCCCGTCCGTTCATCTTTGTAACCCTTGGTGAAAAATTTGACGGCATATCACCAACTTGGTCGATTTTATTAATGCTAAATCAATTAAATTGTGTTTTGTTAGGAGACGGTACTGTATGATAGTTTCGGTAGCGTTTGACCGTCAGTCCGACCGCTCCACTTGGCGACTTTTTACTTTCCTTATACATTATGTATATAAGGAAAGTATTGTGACGGGGTCGAAAATTTGAATTCGAGTTTTCGACGGGAGAGCATGTTTTAAGCATCCCTTATCACGAATCAAACGTTTTTGAAGTGATGTCCGTGTGTGTGTGTCAGTGAGTCTGTGGAGACGATAACTGACGAACGAATGGACCGATTCGAACGAAATTTGGTACAAAAATCCCAATCCATAAACACTGGAAGCCTATTGTTTTTAAACGTAATCGAATGTTCAGAACCCCCCTAAATTTTCGAGTGAAATTTTGAAAAAATCGTCAAAAAATCAAAACCGCTAATAAAGTTACGCAAATAGACATTTCTTATGTAATTTTTCATTTGAAAACGATTAACAAATTTTAGAACGCTAACATGAACCGTTCTCGAGATATTGCGCCATTTTTCAAAAAAATTATCAAAAAGTCATATAATATAAAAAAAATATATTTCCTATTGAGAAACATGTTCACTTTTCATATGTAATACCACGCGATAAATTTGGTGACATCATTCTCATGGATCTAGCTCGTTCCATTCATGAGAAAAGATACTTCGAGTAATACTTTTGTATTTGAACGCCAATAGTCATTTATCTGCTATAAGAATAACTTATTTCTCTGTCAGTAAAGCTTGGCGAGATTTTGGCGACGAATTTGGCGGAGTGTCGCCAACTTGGCGACTTTTTGAAATGTTGCCAAAGTAACGAAAATCTCTCCAAATGGATTAAAATGACGCTAAATCAATGAAAATGATGACTAATTGGCGAAAATTCAATATCTTGGAAAAAATATAACTATCTACTATAAGAGAAACCTATTTTTTTACTATAAAAGTACTAAATTCATTGCATTATATAAGGAAAATCATGTGTTGCCCACATCAGATTTTTTAAATGTCGCCAAATGGATGAACATATAGTCAAATGAACGAAAATTTCTCCAAATTGATAAAATGACACTATATGGATAAGAATGACGCCTTATTGATGAAAATTCAATATTTTGCAAAATTAGTTCAATTTCCTTGATAATCTCTGTTGCTTTGTAGAAATTAAAGCCACCCGTCCATATTGCCAACTTGGCGAGTTTCTATTATTGCCAAAATGACAAAAGTGTCACAAAATCGATAAAAATATCGTCAAATCGATAAATCTGATGCTAAATCAATAAAATTGTGTTTTGAAGATAGTATTGTAATGATGCTTCGGTAGAGTTTGTCTGCGAGTCCAACCGTATCACGAAACGTTCTTCCAAATGATCACAATTATAGCATGTTACCTGGTACAGTTGCAAAATTTGAAAAAATAAAAAAATCATAAGCTGCTTAAAAATGGAGTCTGGTATGAGAAAGTTGAGTTGAGACACATTTCAGTTAATTTTTTATCATATTTATTGATATTTTGTTTAAATTAATTTTTTCCCATTTTACTTTCTCATACGAAGTATAGTAAAATATTGTTTTTATTCGAGATTTTAACGACACTATGTTTTAGGAGTTCATGAACACGTTTGGACTATTTCTAGAGTGATGGATGACTGTGTCTGTGGTCAATTTCTTGTGCACATGGTAGCTGCCACAAATATTAATGGATTTTCAAGAAACTTTATATACGGCTATGTTATTAACATATCTAGAATTAGATAGAATTTTTTGAAATTCAAACAAAATTTTATATTTTCTTAACATAGCAGTATAGAACAAATTTGACATATTTATGCATAAAAGCTGTACCGTTCTTGATATTTACATTTACAATACCCAGGCAATCCAATGCACCCAAAGGTTTAAAGCAGCAATTGGATAGCTGGGATATTATTGATAGAATTTTGTATTTTAGAGTTATATTCATTATACAGTCAATAGGACAAGAAATAGCAAAAAATAAATAAAATAAAATAAGCCCAATTTTTACAGTAGAATGAGAACTAATCAGAAAGACCAAAATGCAAACAATACAACAATACACGAATAGGAAGAAACCAAAACATAACTTTATACATGATGCTGCTGTATACATTCTTGACACTGTATTGTGTGCAAAGATGTAGCATTTTGGGTCCACTGGGGGGTTTGGGCAGCATGGATACACTTACACGGGGGGGGGGGGGGGGGGGGGGGGGGGCACCGTTATATTCTGTCTCGTTCTTAATACTGTAAGTGTGCAAAGTTTTAGCAATCTAAGTCGTCAGCTAGATCAAAAGAGAGAATGGAAACAGTTTTCCCCTCCCTCCCCCATTTCTTTGCTCTCCCAGAGAAACAAAAAACGGCACCGTTATATTCTGTCTCGTTCTTAATACTGTAAGTGTGCAAAGTTTTAGCAATCTAAGTCGTCAGCTAGATCAAAAGAGAGAATGGAAACAGTTTTCCCCTCCCCCCCCCCATTTCTTTGCTCTCCCAGAGAAACAAAAAATTCAGCTTCATTAGGTTTTTCGATACTATAAGTGTGCAAAGACTCAGCCTTCTAGTTTCATCGGGTTGGATCCTAGAAGGTATGAAAACACTTCTCTCCCCCTCCCCCAGTTTTAAAATTTTAAAATTTGAATAATGCGAGTTCTAATCACATAAATTACTAAAATTGATATATATTTTTTCACTTAGAATCTATGCCTAAAATTTGACAGAGAGAGAGAGGTGTGTCAATCATTCTTGAGCTATCGTGTACACACCTAACATACAGTACCCACAGATGGGCATATTTCTAAAGTCTTCGAAATGGGTTCAGGTATAAGGTATTGTTTTCCAAAATATTTTGCAATTGAGTGTTGAGATTTTGGTGAAAAGACACGTTATACGAACTCTGAACATATTTTATCTGCAGTCCCGAGGAAAACAATTGCGGGCCCATGGGCTTGGGACTTTCTCCATAAGCAGGCCTGACTCCAACCTCCATTTCTCCCCTTATCATTGGCCCTGTGTGTATATCTGACCTCATGTGATACCATTGTTCATAGAATGTTGTTTTCTATAGAAAATAATGCTTCCAAAAATCTTAAAATTTTAACCTAATTCTAATCATGCAAATTACTAAAAATTATATTTAAATTTAGTTTTTGTACACTGTGAATGCTATCATGTTCACATCTAATACACAAATGGGCATTTTTCTGAAAATGCTCAATATTGGTTCAGGAGTTCTGAAAGTGTGCTTATCCGTAGATCAAAATTTAGGCTATAAGGCATAGTATTTCTTAGTAATTTTGTATTTGACATTTTGATGAAGAAACACATTATAAAGACTCATACAGGAATATTGCTTTAAAAATATTAAAATTTGTGTTATTTATGAAGTATTAAAATATAGAATTACATATTTCTAAGTTTTATTTTTTTGATTTCCACACATTACCATCACCTCGCTGGAGATAAGAAGATTGCTATGTATCTATATTACCAAGGGTCACGGCTGTACCTAAAGAGGCTGTGCCCAGGGTCATTGAGAAGAGGATCCCCCCTTTCGATGCTCACTTGTCTCCAAGAGCACAAATATGCCTTACTCCTCAAAAATGATAATGGAAGTAATCTTTTGGTGCTTTGCTGAATGTGACTAAAGGGATAGGTAGATAGAAATAGCGACATCTGTTGGGTAATTCTAGAAGGATTCATCGCCAAATACGTTATATCATTTAGAGATGGCGAATCAAAGCTTTATATACTGAGGCTCCCCCTTAATGCATGAATTAGTTCTCAAATTCTGATTAATTTTGAGAGAAAATGGTTTTTTTTTAAATTATTTAGTTTTATATAGTGAGTTCATGTACAAGGGCTAGTACTAAGTTTTTAGAATGTGGCAATACCCCCAAAAAAAATCAAGTCCAAAGCTGACAGACTGTCGGTCTGGATAGGGACTGTGTAACGTTAGTGGGACTGTTAGGGGCTGAGCACTATCAGAAGTTTACAAATCAGAAATGGGGGTTTGTGAGCATAGTAAACAAAAGCAGAGCCTTCCCTTTGTAAAAATATTTATAAATAGTTGGGATACATATGCCACCTTATTGTGTTCAAAAATTCATCAGATTCTATAAGAGTTTATCCTACAAGAATTATATATATAATATAATATATATATATATATTTCAAGAATTTTAATTTACTTGTATTATAAATACCAGAGATTGACCATTTATCGAAAATGGTCTGTAGAGCAAATGTGAAAATAAAATGGTCTGAAGTGAATATTTGAAATCAAAATTGACATATATATATATATATATATATATATACATATATATATGCTTATCCTTCTGTATGCTTTATCTAAGAATCAAAGATGCAAATGTGCCTCATCTGTATCATTTGATTCATTATCTTAAGGTATTGGTTATCTATTTTCAAATTAGAGATAAAAGATAAGCAATTGTATTGATAGCAGGAATACTTGCTATGTGTCACAGTTTTACAAATCTGTATTAGCCAATGAAGTAAGTCATGCTGGCATCACATTTAATCAAGGTCAAACTCACATTGTGTGAGACTGAAAGAAAGGTCAAGTTCATAGTTGTATAATCTGCTAATACAAAGTGTTTGAAAGATTAGAATCATTCTTCTAGTTCAATTTGATTCAGTAGACTGGCTTCACTTAGTTTTGAATTAATCTGTACTAAATAATCAACTGCACTGGCAGCAAGAAAATGCACTACTTGTTACAATTTTACAAGTCTGGTAACTGAAGAAGTCCACATAAGACTGTATATTCATAATTCTAAATTTTAAAACCACTCTTTATCTCTGGTTTCATGATTAAAACCTGATATTGCTGTCTCCTGTCACTCGAGTTTTGATTTTTGAGTCCAGTGCGAGCATTACTAAAATGAGAGTACAATACTGGCTTTAAAATTGCCTCCTTTAGGTGGTTTCTGAGAATATGAACTTAACATGTTTAGCATGAGCTTCATTTTTATGAAATTTGATGTTAGAATTCATTTTTGTGATTTGGGAGTGAGAGATATCGGACCCATTGCACTGATGTATATAGATTGGGTGCAGGTTTCACTGTTATTTATAAGAATAAATTTTATTTAGTTATGTTATATAACTACCCTTTTTTAACTCCCGGGCAAGGTACATTTTCTAGTATTAAATAAACCTACATAAATTGCCACACTTGAAATGACCAAACACTAGATATTTCTTCACTTTGTAGGAAAAAACTTGTGTACCTGACCAGAGACATTGACATAAACAATTTTGTTCATTACAATAAATAAAACTGCTGCTTGTGAGAATATAACTTTCAAGTACTTCCTTAAAGAAAGCAGGCATAGAAAAATCAGTCACTTAATTTTTCTATACCTATTGAAAAGTTGCCACACACTATAGGCAAACAGAGAAAAGTTGTTTTTCTCATTTTTATATATATATATATATATATATATAAGCATTTATAGTAATGTACTATTGCTTAATCTGAAACAGGCATTTGTTTGGGTTAATTAGAGTTAAATACTCAGACCTGAAGAGGAATTTAATTCTGATTAATCATCGAATTTGGGAAGGTTCTGTTCTTTTCTCTTATCGGCATTATGGCCGTGAATTTGCTTCTATGGTGATGTTAATATTACTTGAATTGTATTTTTATTTTTTTTATTTTTACATAATTCTTATTATTACATTTCAAATATATATATATATATATACATACAGGGTGTTCCGTTCCGGAACACAAACTTGGAAGGAAGGTAGAGAACATCAACAAGAATCATAATCGCATAGGAAAGCTGGGGCGGATATGCCGCCCTCAAGTGATAAAGAGACATAAAGACACAGCAAGGACACAATAGAGAAAACAGTAATGAAGAAAAAAAAAACCACTGTGCAAATGCAACACGCCATGGATGATCTTCTGGCTGCAGTAATTGCACTTTTTGAAGATGAAAAGGATGTAAGGCCTCATTGTGCAGAAAGCACTATACAGTTGTTACGTATGAACTTGTTGCAGCAGCAAGTGCCCGTACACTGGTGCCGGGATTTCGATCCACAGCATGCAACAAACCCTCTTCCAAATCGGTTGTTCGTGTTGATCGTAGCTGCCTGGTATCCTGCATCGGTACTGTGAAGGATCCAAGTTCAGATAGGTTTTGATGCACATGAACAAACGTTTGGTGATTTGGTAGGTGCCTCATTGGAAAACTTTCCTGATACAACCGAACAGCAGCGCATCCATTTCCATTAGCTAGGCCATACATGAAGTGAATATCGGCCAACTTGGAGTTCGTGAAACGATTCATATTGACAGCACTCAGTCAACGTCTACAATAAGGAACCTGCACGTACCAACCCTGAGAGCTCGCGTACAGTGCCACCTATCGATTCCCATCCCAGTTTTCCTATGTGATTATGATTCCTATCGATGTTCTCTACCTCCCTTCCAAGTTTGTACGTGGAGTTCTGGAACACACTGTACATACATACATATATATATATATATATATATATTTCATTTAGGTATGTATGCAGTGCAGAAAAAGGTCTTAATTATCGAATGGTAACGAGTTTAGGCTTAATTACATTGTTTAAAACATGAAGGGTGACTGTCTCCATGGTTTATAAACTTCACTGAAAGTTATATCTCAAAAACTCAAGGCACATTATTATGACCATCTGCTAATATCCAGAATAACTGCCTCTTGCAGCACAGACAGCAGCCAGACACTGTGGGAGTGACTCAATAAGGTATTGAATGGCTGGTAGAGGTATTTGGAGCCATGCAGACTGCATTGTGTCCGACATTTGCCGACAGGTATATGGTGGTGGATCCAGTCATCAAACATGTCAATCGAGGTAGTCCCAAATGTGCTTAATTGAGTTAAGGACCAGAGCAGACCAAGAAATCATTCCCCAGATCATAACGTTGCCACCACCAACTTGTTTACATCCAACAATAGTAGCTGAGTTCTTGTTCTCACCAGTTTCATGCCTCATGAACGAACATCCATCCGTTCGTTGAAGCTGAAAACATGAATCATCAGAGAAGGCAGCCTTTGACAGTCGGTGCAAGCCCAATTTCGGTACTCCTGTGCAAATTTTAGCCATTGTTGGCGATGAACCATCAAGAGCATGGGTGCAGTCACCAGCCATCTGCTTCAGAGCTCTATCTGCAACAGTATTTGTTGCATAATTGTTTGAATGCACATCGGGAAGACTCATGGTTCATTTATATAGCGAGTTGTTCTACAGTAGCTTGCCGATCAGCCCACACCAACTTGTACAGGCGACGTTCACTTCCTACATCGATGGCTCGTGGTACTCCACAGTTACCACACCAAGTCTTCAAAATTTTTCCATTCGTCCACTCATGGTACGTTAACCACACTAGCCCATGAACAGTTCACAAACTCTGCCATTTCTGAAGTGCTGCCGCCCTTGGTTCGAGCAATTATGCAATTTTAAAGGACCATAAGCATTAAAAGATTAAATATAAAGAAACATGTATTGTATATGCAGCTATAAAAATAATCGATTCATAATTTGTTTGAAAAGTATTTGCAAATTTTAAAATTGCTTATGCCTTAATTCTATAGCTATGTGATGAACTAGGGTCATTTGACAGTTTCAAATTACAGTAAGCACAGTGCATTATGAAAAAAATTAGATTATATTTTGTGGGCACTTATTAGATATATTAGACAAATATGTTAATTGCCAAACATTTCTTTATTTTTAGATCAACTTTGTCATTAAACAAATTTCTTAATAATCAAATCACTTGGATGAAAAAGACACAGGTAGCTACTGCAAATAACAAGGCCAAATAACATTGTTTTGTTCAGAAATTTATTGCCCCACTTTTGTCCTTTATTTTGAGTAGGCCCATTATGTTAAATCAGGGTTTGAAAATAGTGGACTACATATTTTGCACCTATAAATTTCACTTTGACCACCAAGATTTTATACTCAGTTGTAATTCTTGATATTTAACTTTTCTTTTACATGCATAATGCAAATTATGACTGATCAACTAACTGTTCATTCTTCCTTCTAACAATTTAACTAATGGATTGAATGTGCCAATACACTGGGTGAAAGGTGGGTCCGTTAATAATAGGCAATTTATTTTGTGAGCCACATAATGTAAATAAAATAAATAATTCAAAATTGTGCACAAGTAGAACATTTTAGCAATTGAGAAAAATGGTTAGGTGCCATTGACATCTGACTTTCTGCTCCTAATTTCTAACCCAGTGTCAAGTCAATGCTTTTCAACTATTTCTATGTTTTTAAATAATATTTGAATATGAGATTATCTAGTTATTTTTTTAGGATACTAATTACATCATTTTGAATCAAAGCAAACAAGATTTAGGGAAAACTAAAATGAGGTATAATTAACATTTAGCTGGAAATAATTAGAATCAAAATAATTAGGTATCTCACAAAACCAAAAAAGAACTCATTATCGAATAACCAATACCATCGGAACCGATATGATCCAATACTGATATTGATTAGATTGCTATTATAATGTATAACAAATTCATAATTGCTGTATAAAACTTATTTCAGCCATAATTTATAACTGGCTATCTTTGCAAATATTAAAAAATGAAAAAATTTATAATACACATATTAATTAATACATATTTTTATACACTTCTGAAAATCAGAGTAAAAGAATGATCATGAAATAATAAATAATTTACATTAAACAGCACAGAGCAAAACAATTGCTCTATAGGAAATAGAAAAAACTGTATTAAATACAAAATTCTGGATTGTAATCACAAATAAAAAAGAATATAAATACATAAATAAAAAAAACAATATTCTTAATCAAAACTTTTCTATCTATGGTACAAGGAGAGGCATTTGGGCATTGCTAGTTATATCCGAGCTAGTGAATTGTAGTAAGCATCATTTAATAATAATCTCTGCAAATTTGTAGCGGAAAACATTTCCAACAACCTTTTAGAAAATCATCTGCCGCTGTGGTTATGCAATGGTTCGATGAAAAATGGCTGAGGAGGCAAAAAAAGGAAAAGAAAAGCTATGTGTGAATAGATATACACCACAACTAATTTTCTTGAAAAAGAATATATTTATTAACGCTGGCATAGCATGCTGGAGGCCTTACATTAACTGAACATTCAGGTTGGTTTCGAATTAAAACCTCTCAAAGAGGACAAACTCAGAGACCACCCTGGAACATTCACTTACAATATCTTTTTCTTGCACACTTATCTAATTAATTTAACATCAGTAATAGCAGTGTCATCTCTCGTTATAAATTGTAAAGGCTCAAGTGCCTACACTATATGCATCAACGAACTAATAAACTGAGAGCGATCTCGTCACAAGTATGGTCACCAACAGGTTAACAAAAGGATGTTTGGGGGAGGCTTGGAGACATGAGCCGCATGAACAGTTTACGAAAAAAATCAATATTAAGGGAGGTAATAGGAGGCACATTTACTGCATAGGGGTCTGAAAATCTTGTCGCAGGCTGTATAAACAATTTAGAAAAAAAGTCAATATTCAATAACTTGTAAAGCCGGCCACACATAAAAAAAAGCTCTAATGCTTCTGGCAAGTTATGCGGCCTTTGTCATGGAATAACTTGTAAAGAAGGGGGTAATAGGGGCTGCATTTACTGCATAGGGACATGAAATTTTTGTCAGCGGCACTGGTTGTGAGCCTGTGTCTCTAATCTGTTCCCAATAAAAAGTTGTAATTTATGCAATTGATAAAATATACTGTAGCCCACCGTGGGACTTACTATATTATTTGAATAAAAATCAGTTATTATACACTGAAGTATTTAAGTATGTATTGTAAGGAATGCTTTTAAAGAATAGAACCACTGTTCTGACATGGACAAGAACTATAAACCACCTATCTGCAAACTTGCCACTTTGTTAGTCGACACTCAATCCCTTGAGCTAGGATCCAATTCTTACTAGTATTTCAGAGAGATTTCACATGGCATCATTAACCTCTCCACCTCCTTTTTGGGCATGGTTAATGCTGCCACAAACAAAAATTGCATCACTGCTATATTTCACAACAAGCCAACGGTTGTACCGCGCTGAAAACACAGGTTCCCGTTAGATCACCGAAGTTAAGCAGCATCGGGTGCGGTTAGTACTTGGGTGGGTGACCACCTGGGAACACCGCGTACTGTTGGCTCATTTTAGTCGACGTGGTGGCCGAACGGTCAAGGCGAGCGTTTCCAGCAATTGATCGGCCACCATGTTGTGGGTTCGAGTCCCACGTAAGACATGGATGTTTGTGTTGTTGGGCGCAATGTGTTCCCACCCCTACTGGTGCGCTGGGCAATGTCTTTGATGGCTAAGAGGTTCACTGTTCTGGCCGATGTATACGCGAAGATGAAAGAGTCAATGCCTGGCCATTGGAGAAAAAAAAAAAAATCACAACGATTGAAACAAAAAGTTTTGCGATCATTGAGCTATAAATAAACCTTTTTATTCACTCATGCCATGCTGCCACGTTAAAAGAATATAAGATTAAATTTATTAGCTTTCGCCCAAACTTAAAAAAATTCTATCAAGTTATAGATTTTTCATTAACGAAGCCGAATATAAAGTTTTGTGGAAATCCATTATTATGTGTGGCAGCTATCGTATACACAAGAAATAAACCACAGAAAGACATCAGGTTAAAAATAGTCAAAACATATTCAGAAGGTGCTAAATCATATATTGGCATTAAAATCTCTCAAAATCGAAAAGTTTTGTGAAAATAATATTTTCTCTATACTATATTCTTTTATATGAGAAAGCAAAAATAACTGGGAAATAAGTTTTACAATGAGGTAAAAATATGTATATATATATATATATATATTAACCACACACTTAATCTTATCCCCAACATTACCACAAACACAAAACGAAATCGTTAATCACAGTCATCATAATTGCCAACTCTCCTCTGTTTTGTTTTGACTATGACTCAATGTAAACACTTAGTTAAAACAGCGTTTCCACAAATGAGGAACATTAGGGGATCCCAGTCCGAATAATTATATTTGGAAATATATGTTTTAGAGCTGCACTCTGATGACCCAAGATAAATTCCCAGCCTGCCCAAGCTGTCCCCATGTTCACTTAGAGTACGGACATGTTAAATATGTGGTTTCATAAGTCCTTCCGAGAGGTTAGTGGTAGGGGAAAGAGGGTACGGTCCCTGTGGATGCCTCCCTCCCTCTTTGGGTTCTGGTCTAATTTGGGTAGCACTTCCTGACTGTCCAAATAGATACCTTACACCTTCGGGTAGGTTGGAAGGTCTGGGTTAAAGAAGAAGAAACAAGGAAAATTGTACTTATTACAAATAAACATTTTCTAGAGAAGCAATACCATATGTTACAAAATGGAATTTACTGCAACAATAGAAATGCGAAGTAAAAAGTATAATAATTAGCTACACTAATAAGCTTCAAGGCAAATCCCAGAAAATTAAATAATCATGATCAGACGAATATATTGTAAAACACTTGCACCCTTTTTGCTTTGCATACAAGGAGAAAGAAACTATTTTTTCTAAATAGTTGGTAAAATTAATAAAATTTAAAATATCCACCCATAGGTGAATATTTTATTAATAAATTTTATAATTCTGAATCACTATTTAAAAGAAATTTACAAATTCAAAATGTAAGTGAAAGAGAAGAAATAAAAAAAAAAAATGTGGTTAAACATAATAACAAATCTTGAAACTATAAGAAAGCAAAATAAAAATATTTTCTAATGTCCATTTATGCTGAATATATTATCTGTAACAAAATGCGTTATCATCTAACTAAAATATATTATAAATACTCACGCATTACAGTACGGCTGTTTATTGTACCCTTTATATGTTTTCATATTTAAAGTCATGCCACATTCTTGGCATTTGAAACATTGCTTATGCCATAACTAAAAGTAAAAAAGAAACAATAAGTCATAAAAATATAATAAATGTAAAGGTAGAAGCACAATAAAAGCAAACAAATTACAATAGATATTATCTGAGATAAAAAGAAAATAAAAAATATTAACACTACACCAATAATCTATTGGCAATGGGAGCAAATTTTACTACCAAAAACATGCATTTATTTCACTTGGATTTTTAGGAATCCGGTGACTCATAAGCTTAAAACAGATGACTCAAATAAGCCTTTGGTGACCAGTTTTTTAAAAATGCTGAGAACTTAGTAGTTTCTTGTAGAATGCACCCCTCCCCTCAGTAAATATTAACCATTTGTATAGGTTCTACAATTTTACTGACTGTGCTTTGAATTTTTTAGAATTGATGACAAAGTTACCAGCCACAGTAGCTACCAGTAGTTATGAGATTGTTGATGATTACCATCTACATAATTTTTAAGTTATAAAATACTGTCATTACTTGATGACATAAAATCTGTTTAGTCTG
Source organism: Amaurobius ferox (assembly GCA_951213105.1). Taxonomy (NCBI): domain Eukaryota; kingdom Metazoa; phylum Arthropoda; class Arachnida; order Araneae; family Amaurobiidae; genus Amaurobius; species Amaurobius ferox. Next base: position 125,874,679 of record OX578149.1, on the reverse strand, counting down.
TCTTTTAAATCTTGTTGAAGAGTTGGAATAAACTCCAATTTTGTTAAAATTGAAATATGTATGCTGTTCACTTTTCAAAAACTTTTTTTTTTTGCCTTTTGTTTTTCAGAAAAGTAACAATATTTCATTAAAAAAGATGTCTGCTTTGAGATTATTTAACAATTTTATTGCATATATTTCTGTGTGGGAAAAATGTTTTAAGAATAAAAATAATATAGAAAAGTCAGCCTAAAAATAGAGAATAAATTTTATACAAAATAATTTCCACAATTACTGGCTGCGATTTCAAAATTATTTATGTTTGCTCTATGAATAAATAGAAATAGTGAATGGCTAGCATTGGTTGACCAGAAAAATATATATATGACTAAGGATATGACAGGTATTGATGAAAAATAAAAGAAACTGTATACAAAAATGATCATTTAAAATCACAAACTCTTAATTTATCACTAACATTTATGGAATTGCTGCTTTTTATATTAACACCGACTTTATCCTTTTGCCCTGGCATAGTTCTCAAAAATTCATCAGCATTGTATAATCACTTATAAAATTTGTTTTCCTTTTCTAGGCTTTGATAAAGATAAAATTCCTGTTTAAATAACTTACAGGACTAGCGAACTTCATAGTCAGTCACTTTAAAAGTTTCACAGACTTTCTTGTGCATCTAAGATGATGGAACTACAGTTAATAACTGAATTTTTTCACAATAACTTGCCTGCCCGGCCGTCCAAATAGCTGCTCTTAGTCCTCTGGACGAGTCGGACGGTCTGGGTCTTCAACAATAACTTGCCTCGGGCGCGGTAGCCCATTGGTTAGCGCGCTGGAGTTGCACTGGTTCGATTCCAGCCGCTGCCAAAACTGCCGCCGTATTCACGCGGAGTACGATCACGTTAAACATGTGGGTCCGTAAGTCCTTCCGAGAGGTTGGTGGTAGGGGATGGAGGGTACGGTCCCTGTGGATGCCTTCCCCACTGGGTACCGGTCTAAATTGGGTGGCACTTCCCGGCCGTCCAAACAGTTACCTTACACCTTTCTGGTAGGTCGGACGGTCTGGGTCTCAACAACAACTTGCCTGGCTCATTTTCTTTTGAATCTTTGTGATTAATTCATTAAAATCTTTATCTGATTAGCATATATTTCTGTTTTTTTAACTTTTTCATTGTTGGTTGGACTGAACTTTTACATAAACAAGAACTAGTTTAGATTTTAAAGCAGAAGTAGGTCCATTTATTTTTATTTTACTTTCTTTTTCTGGCATGTGATACAGATTTTTTTTTTAAATGAAAATAAACATTCTTTCAACTTTTCTGCAAGTTGTAATCTTTCAGGCTGCTGCGGTTTTAAGAGTTATTTCCCAAAACATGTAAGTAACTGCCTATTACGGTCCCAGAACGGGCTGAACTAGTAAAGTTCATAATGCAAAAAAGCGAAACATACAATGAAAGGCAAGATATACTTAATTTGAGCTTCTCATCTGCTCCGGTTCTTAAGAAATTTTCAACAGACATGCACCTTAATATTACAGGCGCAGGCCCAAAATGGACTGGACCGGTAAGGTTCAGAATCCAAAGAATTAAAACATATATACAACAAAACATTAACGACATATTAAATTTGGATTTTTTAGCTGCTACGGTTCTTGAGTTATTCCCAAGAAACAAATGCATTCTAAAGGCAGGCTGGCCTGTCTTGGGCCAGCTCGTTAGAGTTTAAAATCCAAAGAATAAAACAGTACTACAAAAGACAAGACATGCCAAAGTTAAAGTCACAGCGAATAGTGGGATCTGGTTAGTTAGGGTTTCAATATTAAAAATGCAGCAAGTGTGTAATGAAACTAACAGATAGACACGTCTATCCAGCAACTGTTGTAACTAGAGTAGTATCAGCGTGTGCATACCCTTTCTGCTCTAGCATTGACGGATAGACACTTAAATATATCTTTCCTAAGCTATCAGAATCTCTCTCTCTCTCAATGCAAGCAGAAAAAATAAGAAACAGTCTTTAAGTGTCGCAAAAATTTGCCAATAACTTCCTTCATTCATTTAAACAGAAAATATTTTTTAAGTTTATTTCGAATTATATAAAAATAAAAGTTACTTGGTTGTGAATTATTTGGGTAGACACTGATCCTATGCTCCACCACTGGCTGTGTGTCAAATTTCATAACTCAGCGTGACCTGATTATTGTTCTAGAGGTGCAACAAACACAGTCTATAATGATAAAATGCAATGTCTGTCTACGATATATTTATTTATAACTTTCCCTAGATAATCAGAGGCTTCCACAATTATATTTTTATTATGCTGTCCCACCCCATTCATCACTTAACTAGGGTCGCTATCTTAAAATCACCCGGGCCGAAAACCACACCCAGTTCAACACTGATAGCAAGTTTGCTTGCTGCCATTGCAAATATCAGATATTCTAAACTGACCAGCACAAAACATAAAATTAGTCCCATGGATGCTGTTACATGGGAGTATATTCTAGATATTTATTCTATTTTGGGGAATGAGCACAATCAAGTCAACATTAAATGGGGTAAATAACACTGGGTATTCAAGCCCATCAAAATAATTACCCCTTCGATAGTCGTACAGCATACTAAGTATACTATGATAGAGTTAAAACACCCATGTTTCTTTAATGCTGACATATATGTACCGAGATACCTAACCTCTCTTCAGAGAAAGAGTAGCGCGATTCCTACATTGAAGGTTGGAATTTCCATATGGTAACATGTTGGATATTATAATTATACTGTGTACACAATCTGAAAAGACCCTTTGACCTAGCATGATCTGCTTTGTAGCAGTAAAAAAAAAAAATCCTAATTAAACAGTCACAGGTGAATAATTTATACTAAACATTACTTTAAAATTTGTTTGAAATTGAAAGTCTGGCTTTAATGGGCTATATATATATATATATATATTATTATTATTAATTTATTATCTAACATAAAATTGAATACTGTTTTGTAAAGAGTATGCACCTAAACTTTAGAAGAAAACTAAAATTAATGAATGTGGAGAATGAGGAATCTGGATAGACAAAAATTCAGGCAGCTGAGCATAAAATTATGTTGCATGACAGTTGAAAGGCCAAACTAGCACTGAGCTGTTGAAGGACTTGCAAAATATGAATAGTTCTTCAGAACTGCACAAATCTGGATAATGAAAGCAATATCACAGAATAATGACAAAATAAGCAAGATTTCAAATTTTAACTCTTGGACAGATTAGTGTACTGTAGTGATCAAAATTTGCAGTAGCATATAGTATTTTGATACCTATAGATACTGTATTTATTGTTTTGTATTACTACTCCATTATTGAAATCATAAAATAGTTTGAATGAGCTAAGTTCACAACCATCTGATAAAAACAAGAATTCTATAAAGGAATTGCATGATAAATCCATATCAAAACTTAATACAGCTTATATTTTACTCAAATGTAACCTAACATTACACAATGAACATTGAAATATAATTGGCTTAATTCAAATGGCATTTAATAAATTGATTAGGCATTTCTTTGAATTACATAGTACGTTCCTACACTTGATTAAATAGCAACATTGATTTGCGATTTGTTTACTGCATTACAGTTAGAATATGTAGAATCTAAATCTAGGATTTATTAAGCAGTATTCAAAAGTTGGAAGTTAAAATATTACTTTCATTTACAACGCCTTAGAAACAATTGCAGATAAATCATGAATAATTTACACTATTGTGTTTAGAATTTGGCATTTAAATGAACATCTGGAACATGAAACTTCAGTAATGAAATATGTAAACAGTAAGATTACATTCTGGTATTAGACTAGTATTCTAGTATTTTTTCTCAACAAATAAATGAATAGCTTAAACTTTAAAACTTAAAATGCATTAATACAGCAGGCAGAGGAAGTGCATGCTGTATTTCTAGGAGCCGCGTGATGTAATTGCGTCATGTAAATATATCAGTAATGTTTATTTTCGGCAATCGGCATGATCGGACAAGTATAAATGAAAAATGGCCGATCAGTCTATTTTCACATACTGTCAAACTTGCTTGAAAGCTACATATAAACGTTTTTAATTTATACTGTATCATAAACTAGCAGTCATAAATATTATATCACCAATACCATATAGAAAATTATAGTCATTACCTCTGGCTATGACCACTATAGGTCACTATGATTAATATACAAGAAATGTTTCATTAAGAAAATATGGAAACATTATGAAATCATTTCCTTACAAGGATAACTCACAAGAACACCACCTCAAAATCTAGGACAAATATCAAGTTTCTTAGCACAGAAACACCTAAGCTAGGCCTAAACTTATAACATTACCTTATCCAAACATTTCAATTCTTCTAAAGGGTAGACAGTTTTTTCACAACGAGAACAAATTTTAGAACTCATTGCTAATCACACAACGTGATTTTGAACACAAAAAATGCCAACAAATCAACGGTAAATCTACAGAGCATTCACAGCTCGGATGCTGTGCAGCGCACGCAAAAGCCCGTTTTCAGTGGTATTTAAAAAAAAAGAAGAAAAAATGATCGTCATCCGAAAACTTGCCGCACGCCACCGCCCATTTTTGTTTTGATTTATAATATTCTAAGTGTTGTGGATGAAAAGCAGAAGAAGTAGAGATCATAAAATTGAATAATGGGTGTACAAAACAATATTGTTAATAAAGTTTTCCAGAAAATGAAACTATTAGATACTGAAATTAAATTTATTTTTCATATAAATTACAGAGCGCATGCTCAGAGGACTGTCACGCCCTCTTTTAACTGACAGATTTCAGTCAGCTGTCATACTTGTCAATTTTTTTGCTAATAAATACACCTCCAAAGAAGGATAAATATAGAACTCAGGGAATTGTTTTAAAATCAAAGCGATCTTACATGCTACAACAATATTATTTTTATCACTGAAGCATTTTTCGTCTTCATCCGAATATTTATCATGTCAACTATTTTTCAAAGAAAGGTTTAGATTTTGCAGTATTGTGAGTCAATAAAATTTATAAAAAAATTTATGTCTCATTATCCTTCTTTTTTGGGACTAATGTTATAGAATATAGCCCTTTTCTAGAAATTAGTTACATATGAAGCTTATACTTTGCATTAACTTTGACTGTTGAGTTCCACAGAGTTATTTTATTTATTATTTTGATGATTATCCAGACAGCGTGTATGAAAAGAATGTGACGTTGATCATAAAAATTTAATTAACTAAAAAATGCATCAGAAGAAAAAATCAGAAAAAAATGGAACTCTTAAAACAATTTTACCATCTGTTTGGGTACGAACATTTACACCTTGTTCGAAGTGGCCTGATAAGGTTTGTGAATTATCATTTTTACTTACCTAAAATGCTAGCTAGGGCATGATTACAAATTTGTAATTGAATACAGATAATTATATTTAATACTTAATCATACATAGTGTGGTAAATGTTGCCATTAAATTTTTTATGACTCCTATTTAATGTTTTCAATGAAAGCTGGTAAAACTTTTATTTCCAATATTTAATCTGCACTCGCTGTTAGTAATTCTTTAACATTTGAATACAAAAAAAATTTTTACGATTTTTAGCACTTTTTTAATTGTATAACTTTGGGGAGTATTTAAACGTAATGCCATAGCAGTATTTAAAAAATAATTGTTGTATGCATGCTATATGCATATTTAATTTCTATTATACATAGTGAAGTTGAAAAACTCTAGGCTGTGGAGGAATTTATCATTCTTGGATGCTTTTTCGCCAATTGTTGCTTGGAAGCTCTCCATAATCAAAATATTTAACAAATTTAAGTACATCCTCAAATTTTAAGGTCATTTATAATTGTATTTTATATACCCTTCAAAATTGCATATGATATGATTTATTGCAACAAAACCTGCTTGTGCAGCTCGTTATAATGCTATAGCTTTAGGCTGCAGCCTAGCTTTGTCTAGCTGCAATTCTCCCCTTGACTTAAGGAAGGATACAAAGAAGAATAAAAAGGATGCATTTCACTGAGTAGATATAGCTGTAGATAAGGGGCAGGGTATCTAGATTTAAATTAATATATTAAACAAATTAAATCATGGCAATTTAAACTACTGCTTTAGAGGACTGTTTATTAAGTATAAAAATTAAAGTCATTGAATAAACAATAAGTTACTGTAGTGTCAGTGAACACAGGACGTATAGATGGTTATGTGAGCTGGCCAGATTGAAATAAATAGTTTGCGAAGTGAGTTCCAGGGCTGGTGAATGTCAAATAATAAGTGACTATCCCCAACAGACATATTATGCCTGCATAGTAGGTGACACTAAGACTCTCGCAAAGCGAGCTCAGCGAGTCAGAGGCGAGTTACTGGGGTTGGTGATTGTAATAAGCAGGGAGCAGAACCTTAACAAGCATATTACACCTGCATAACAGGTATCTCTAAAGTGCTCACGAAGTGAGCTCAGCATGCATTAGCGAGTCGGAAGCAAAGCCTCCTAACTCGTGAAGCTAGTTACGGGGGTAGGTGAGCATAGCGAGTAGAGGGCAGAGCCCCCAATTGAATAAACAATAATTTGCTGTAATGTCTTCTTTTCACTGGCTTCTCAAAGTGTTGCAGCATTGTAGCACAGCTAATCAATAGGAAAACTGTATAAGTAAAAGTTCATCCGAAATAAGAAACATTCAATTTCTGTGCTTTACATGTGTTGCACTTGAATGCTTAGCATATAGTATGCTCAGTGTAAATGAGGTGTAAAAAATTAAAAGCCTGGTAAATATTTTACATGATTAAATAAATCTTAAGTTCCATATTGATGTAGTACTGTACAATAAACTGACTATTCCAAACACCATCCCTTGCTGATTTGTATTCACAGTGTGTTAGAGATTCATTTTGTACCGTGATAAATTGGTTTTTTAATAACGATTGATAAGTAATTTGCAAACTGATTCATACTGATCTGCCTTGTAGTTGGATGTATTATTTTTATTTTATTTTGAATTAGTGTTTTAGTTATATTATAGGCTCGAATTCTCTAATTGTGACCACTAAAACATTATAAAATGGGTGGAGAAAAATGCGCTCAAATTTCATTCAAGGCATAATGGCAAGATCATAGACAAGCATCTTGCTCAATATATATATATATATATATATTAATTAAAAAATGGATTAATAATTAATGCCAAGTAATTAATGATAAAACATGAAAACAATATTAAAATAACCAAAGTAGTTACAACACGGCAACCATGCAAAAAAAAATGAACAGCACTAGGCTTAATTTGGAGGTTAATCCAGATTAGATATGTATTGGAAAATTGGATTAATTACTAATATCCAATCCTGCCAAGTTCCGTATTTGCAGTCTATGACTGTCATATTACAGGATTTTCAGGTTCAATGTTCAGATAATGTAATGTGTAGACTATAAGAGGTTCCCATAACAAGCTAAACTTCAATTTCTGTACAGTGAGATAATTGGAGCTTAAATATAGCTCCAGGCTGAAGTTTTTGCAAATCTAGAGCTCGGGAGAGTTTTTAAAATGTATTAAAAATCATGAAATATTCCCAGAAAGATATAAAAATTTGTTTTTTTAACATTCTTTATAGATATCAGAATTTTTAATTTACCATCTCTCTTCATAAAAATTATTTGATTTTTGTAAAATTATTTTTTAGTAAAATATGGGTAGGTACTGAGGTAGGTAAATTTTTTTGGATAAACCTAATCAACCAATGTTGAGAATTTTTTAATCCATTAATGCAAATGTAAACATTAGGTTCTTTCAGGTGAGAGCCTACCCCAGAGTAACACATTTTTTGCTTATCACTGCTTCCAATTTTGCTTATCATTGCTTGATGCTGTAACTGGCAAAAAAGGTAATTAAATAGCAGAAAAGCAGAGCATGTTTATTTTAACAACATGTTTCTATATTTCCATATAGTATTCTGTCAATCTATTAAATGTATTATTATTATTATTATTATTTGCAGGATGAGTTCTTAGATGTGATCTACTGGGCTCGACAGATTATAGGAATTTTATTAGGCTTTGCTTGGGGATTAATACCTTTGAAAGGAATTATAGGTTTAGCTTTGTAAGTATATTTTCTGTTATTTAAATTTATCTGAAAAGACAGTTTTGTTAGCTGAGAATCTGAAAATTGTGAACTTTCAGATTCCAAAATATGTTTTTAACTTTATAGTTTCTAGAAACTTTTGCTTGGTTCTTGGAAATATCTTTTAAGATTTCTAATGGATGACAAAACTGTTAAACATGATTAATGAAATTTTAATATGTGGCAAAGTGTCAGGGAAGACATTATCTATCCAAATAATTTATAATCAAGTAACCTTTATTTTAATTATATATTATCTGAATTAAAAAATATTTTCTGTGTAAATAAACAAAGTATTTTTGTTCTGTCTGGCACAGAGCTCAATGCAGGTGTCATTCTTGTTTCCTCTAAGCACCAGTCTGGATTTTCAGGAGATACAAATCTCTTTATGTCTACGACTTACGTCAGAAGATATTTCATTGGAAATAGAACCGAGAGAAAATGTGTGTGCAATTTTTACTCAAACTATGGCAGTTTTTTGATAGACATGTCTAAGCAACAAGGAAAGGGCTGTTTTTCTAAATAGTTTCTATTATTTTTATCACAAATATAGTGTTTATTGTCAGAATCATCTGGAGAGTAAAAGTTAATAGGAAATTTGATTTAGAAAATCACTAAATTATATGGGTTTTGATATCTTTTTAGAGGAAAAAAACTTGACATATAGAATTGATATTTTTCAAAAATATGAGGTATTCATCTGAAATATCCAGATGTTTTAATTTAACAGATTTCACCTTACATTCTTTAATTTAAATTTATTATTTGCTTCAATTTTTTTTTTATATAAATTAGATGTGGCATAACTATCTATAAGGAAAAAATTCTTATGAAAAGCTAATCAATTGTGAATGTAACATGCAAATACACATTTTTAATATTTATGAAATTTTTCTATGTGAATCAGAAGTTAAAATTTTAACAAGTGAAAAAGTGGTACTTACGTATTATCGCAACCATATTGGCGGCATTATATAAGACCGACGGAATACGCTCACGGAAGAAAAATAATAAGTAAATTTTTATGTGTATAATTCTTACCTTTATTTGACGATAAATCAATTACGTTTTGGTGGAAAATATTGCGAAATGGCTTTTAGAATAGAATCAAAACAATTTTTTTATCCTTTTCTTGGTCTTGTCGCCATATGAATTCTGCCAAGTAAGACTCAAGATGGTGTCTTGCTGTACCCCGTTGTCTCTTGTTCCTCCATTTCGCGGAACCTCACATTCTTTCGATTGTTTGGGTATGCACACCCGTTTCGGGGTCAACAAAATTATATTTGTGATTTACTTTTAAATGATTAAATCCAGTGATTGCCAATTGATCAGTCTGATACGCTCTCCAACTGTCAGAATAAAGTGTACTCCCTTTCTCAATGTTTTCGACAATTTTCTGGAAAAGCGTGGCTGCAGTTCTATCAGGAACGGTTGTTAAAAATGCTTGTTTGGTCTCTCAACAGACAGACGCCACCAAAAATCCATTGCTGTGGCAAAATTCGACCCGAATTATTTTTCCTTTTCGTCAACAAGCTTTCATCTATTTCTACAATTCGGCCAGTTCCACCTATTTTCGTTCTTTCTTTGCTTTCTATGTGGAAAACACAAATCTCTCTCATATAATTATTCCAATCTATGACTGTTTTGTCAGCTAAATTAAGTTCTTCGTCACAAAATTTGATTGTTGTCAATTCTTTGCACCAGCAATACATGAATCTTACTGCTAATAATAACGGGATACGGCTTCCCTCAAACCAATTACCACTTCTTATTCCCGCGTGTTGATTACAGGTTGCAACGTTGCACTTCCAAAAAATCTGTTTTCCAAAATAAAGCTTCATCGTGTGAGAGTTGGTACATTTCCTAACGTCTGGTAAAATGTTATATTTCGGTAAAAGTGTAACGCCATCTTTTTCAGAATTCGGTAAATCCCAGATTCGCATTTTAGTATTCGAGCTTGCCATCTTCAACGAACGGTTAGGCTGACAAAAGTGGCAAGCGGGGAAATTTGAAAAGAAGAACATGGTTTCCAATTCAGCGCCTTAGATGCGTGCGACATTGGGGTTGCCGAGGTTGCCAATTTGGCAAGTTATCCCGGGGGTTGGCATGGTTGCGATAATATGTAAGTACCGAAAAAGTAAAGCTGGGTGAGTGGCGTGGTCTATTTATTTTTGTATGTTTCCCTTGATTTTTATATTCCAATTTTTAAAATGGTGTTTCCCGTGTATTGTGTTTCCCTCATATAACATTTTTCATCTTTTTCACAGAGAAACACAAAACCGGGTTTCTTCTGAATAAAATTGCAAAATGTCTAAAATTTATTTTCATTGTAATTCAGTTATTACAGTAAACTTACTGGATATACCATGATTTATTCAGCATTCAATGTTTCGAAACGTATGGTAGTCTGTCATGCCTCTTGAACCACATTCATCTCCAGAGCCGCCAATTGGCAGGAGCAAAAGAATGCTTTGCATTGGGGCCAAAAGTCAAAATTGTATTTACCTAATGTTATTGAAAAATATGTAGATCAGATTGTATTCTAAACAAATACTGTAAGTTCAAGGGACATAAAATTGATAATTATCAGATATTAATCTATATAAAATACTAGCCACTTAGTAGCCATTCTGTTCACTGGCTCTGGCCTGAATAGTTGCCTGTATGCCTGTTACATAAGTTGTGTGGTGGTACCAGGACATATGGAAATAAAAATGATAGGTTTGCTATGCAGTTGCACCTGGCAACATGCCTTCCCACTAAATAAAACTGTCTAATAAGAAGCCATGAGGTGAATACTCGCATATACAAAAACATATTTGCTCCTCCAAACTTTTCTTTTTCTATGAGAATTTTTTTAATAAAACTTAACACTTGGAATTTTAGATTTTTAGCAAATTAGTACCATAAATCAATTTTTTATTTGTCGAATACTTACTTCCTACTACAGCAGATCAATGTATAAGTAAGATATTTTATACTCCACTTAAACACATATAAGACTGACTATTAATGACATGTGCCTCACCTGGACACATACTTCATTTATATATCTCCCAGTGCCCGAGGATCAAAACTTCCGACATCTGGGAACTTTGAAATATATGTTAATCAATTACTCTCATCTTAGACTGAGGGGATTTCTAGAAATTGAACTTCGGCAACCAGTTCCTCGTACAAAGAAAATTCTGGTGTGGTATGCATTTTGCCAATCAAATGCACTGAAGTATCAATGGGTCTCTATTGTCCCTACAAAAATCATAGAGATGTTGAAATAGGGTATGACTAGAAAAAATTGATAAATTAAAAAATATTCATTCGATCACATTTTCGGTTTCTAATTGTAATTTCTCATGGGCTCTCTTATGATCTGGGTGATGCTGGCTTTCTTTTCAGTCTTTACACATTTCATATTTAGTACTAGTGATACATGTTGTGAAAATTAGGATTGCTAATGGGACCCATTTCAGGAGTGAGTAATCCAACAACTTTTTTACATTGACTGAATATCTGACAATTGTTAATTTTGTGTCCCTTGAGCTTTAAAAAAATAATGATAAAGATATATACTATTTTACAGCATTTGTTTATAACACTGTCTTCTACATATTTTTCAATAATATTGAATGTAGTTTTGGCTTCATAAAAATGCAAATTTGTCATTTCTGTCACTGTCTCTAGTAAGTGATAAGCTGTGTTTTCACCTCCTAATATCCCAGTATAAAACATAAATACTGGAAAGAAATGGGTGAAGCGTAAGAAATTATGACTTTAACTTGTAAAAATACCCCTTATTTGTCAAAAATTTAACTGCATTAATTTGTAAAATTGCTGATACATATTTGTATCTGAGAATGAATGACATGATATTGTTTGTAGTTACGATCTTGTAACTGTAGTTATGCATCAGTTAATTAATAAAGAGATGACAACTAAAACATGTTGCATTTTTAAAGTAAATGTGCTCAAACTTGTTGATCGTATATTTTTATTTAAGCATTTTTTTACTGAAGTTGTTATAAATACTTATTTAGAATTGTAATACAATTATATATTTTTTCTAGGTTTTGTATATTAAATGTTCTTAGTCTATATTCATATACTTCTGCCTTCCAAAAAGTAGATGACGAGGAGTTTGGTGGAACATGGGAACTTATAAAGGAAGGGTTTATGACTTCATTTGCAGGTTTCCTTGTAAGATTTTATTTTTTAATTTTATAAAATTGTGTACTATTCATAAAGTTAAGGACAAAACGTCTTTAAACTGAAAGGTCATTTATTAAAACATCTTAAAAGACTTACAAAGCATTTTAAAACCATCAGAGCACTTTCGGGCGTTAATACGCCCTTCATCAGTGGCTACATGAATGGTAAAACATGGAATGATCATATATGGAGACCAGTTATACAGCAAATTTGCATAAAAATATAAAATGGTAAATGAACATATTATTAATTAATACAAAATAATCTAAGAAATATACATGGAAAATACAAAAATTACTTTAAATGCTTTCAAATTGTAAAAATATTACAAGAAAAGTACTATCAATACATTATTTAGTTACAGGAAAAGCATAATTTCAGAAGAACTGTCAAGCGTAATTTTCATGAGAATGACGTCATAAATAACTATTAAGAGATTTGAATTGCATGGAGTCGAGAATGAGTCGCCAAGCATAACTTAAAATTTGAACGGGATCAAAATTGCAAATCGACTCACGGTAGATATAAATAAAGAGGAATTCATAAAGGAGAATATTACGTGGATTGTTACAACACACTAAGAGTAAAGTGTCACGACCCCCCCCCCCCCCCCCCCCCCCTCCGATCCATGCCAAGAGGACTGGGAAAAAATTATTCTCAACCCTCCATCTTACTTCTTCGAGAGTTGTGCAGCTGGCCACACAATTTGATACTGTGGGGATCAAGGGGCAGAAATTGGAGGGGAGGGGGATGGCGGCGGAAGAACGAGAGACTTTCTTGCTGGACTCTGATCTGAAAGGACGATGGTACTCACGGCGTCCTGATGAATATGATGTATGAATCGAATAATCTGTGAAGATGTGTATATATGTGTAAATAGTCCAATTAATAAATATATCTTGTGTTTATAAGCGTGTTTTGCATAAGCTTAGGGTAACGAACCATCGAACAGCCTCAAGGCGGTGAGCATTGGAAATGAGAGCCCAGTTCGTCACACTGGCACAGTCAACAGGATAAATGCTAAGCAAATGGAAATGTGCAAATCACTAAAGAAAGGAAAACAGCAGGAATGCGTTTAAATACCAGAGTAGTGATTGAAATAAATTGGATGATAATATATCGGCGTGAATCATATGGACTCATTTGTGTGTTTAATGATATGGACGTGATTGACTTTCTGTATAGCCTATGACAAAGACTTCCAATCCTAACCCATAAGAAAGATTGATGATCTCCATTGCAGAAGAAGAGGTAAGTGGAAACTTTCACATTTTGGTGATGTTCTCTGTATTAGGCCGGATTTTGATTTTGAAATAATTATGAGTTTAAAGTGGGGCATCTTGTTTGTGTGGAGGAAATTATTGATGGGAGTAAATTATGACTCTTAAAGTTTTGCTAATAAATAATGGAAATTCCTAGATGAGCGGTGACAGAAGTAATATATGGATAAAAATTTTAGTTCAATATACAAATGTGTTTAAATGCTGGTTTGATAAGAAATGATAGTAAATTGTTGCATGAAATTGTGTTATATTTAATATTAATGAGAAATTTGTATGTGGAAATATAAATAATATTATGTATAGATAGGGTATTTTAATATTAAGAGAAATTTAAATGATATTACTTCTAAGGTAATTGATTTCATATTAAAGAGAAACATTTGCGTTAAATTTAAGATTGGGGATTAATAATAGTGGTAAAGAGAAACGATTTCACTGTAAAGAGAAAATGATATTAATGGGAAAAATGCTATACCAAGTAATGCCTATGAGCAGAATTTATAATCAAAGGAAAATATTGGGGTAATATGCTATGATATATGTGATTGATAAATGTGATTTGGCATGTGTATACATTATGTATTTTGGAGCAAGGGGAAAATGCAATATTGTGTATTAAAAGGGGGTTAAAGTTAGGGTGAGCTATTATTGTTTAGGTAATCTTCAGTTTTTGTGGCAGTGGTTAGGATACCGGCCATTCATTAAGCTGCTCTATGTCTCCGGATGAGTCCGTCGACTTTGGCTTTCGGCAGTGGTTAGGATGGCGTATTTATTGGAAGAGAAGAAAATTGATCTTGTGAGGCTCTGTTATGAAATAGGCGAGACTGCGGATTCTGAGTGTGAGATGGTGGAATTAAAAAATATAATTTGTGGGAGCAAGGAGTATGAGGAAGAGGGGATAAGAAATATACTGTATGCTATTAAGGAAGAGAGAGAGGAGAATGAAAAACGGGATAGAGAGAATAAAGAGTGGGAGAAAAAAGAATTAGAGTGCAATAGAAAGTTGAGAGAGTTGGAGAGAAAGGAGCAGCAAAAGAGGGAAAGTGAGATCAAATGATTAATGTGGGAACTGAGAATGAACCAGGATAAGAATAGTGAAACCCAAATTGCACGGAATACCATTACCCAGAACTATAGCGGCCAAATTGGCACAGCAGTGAAAAAGGTGCATGAACACAGTGTTGTGCTTCGCATGTAAAAAGTTAGGGTACTATAGATATGAATGCCCAGAAATATGCAGTGTGCTTAACAGACAGTAAAGGGCATAATGCTGAAAAGTCACGAAAAAGTACAAAGCTTAATTCGGAAAAGTCGCGAAAAGCTCAGTTTGAAATATTTGAGGAGACTTGGGAAAAACCAGAATTACCAAGCCTAGATATTCAAACAGGGGTGAAAAGCATTGATAAAATAAAGCTGCCTTTTCGGGTATCCGATCTCCCGAGTCTCAGAATGGGGGTCAAGGGGCAGAAATTGGAGGGGAGGAGTATGGCGGTGGAAGAACGAGAGACTTTCTTGCTGGACTCTGATCTGAAAGGATGATGGGACTCGTGGCGTCTCGAGGAAGATGATGTATGAATCGAATAATCTGTGAAGATGTGTATATATGTGTAAATAGTCCAATTAATAAATATGTCTTGTGATTATAAGAGTGTTTTGCATAAGCTTAGAGAAACGAACCTTCGAACGGGCTCAAGGCGATGAGCATTGGAAATGAGAGCCCAATTTGTCACAGAAAGTTTTTTCAAAAATGGGCAGGAATTTATCATTAACCATATATTGAGCAAGAGCCGTAGAAAGTTTACCACATTTGACATCACGAGCGTGTTCCGCTAAACGGATGCCAACAGTACATTTTGTACTACCAATGTAAAATTTATAGTCACCATCAGGAAATAACAGGGGAACTACATACACCCTAGCAAAGCTTTTAAAGTCATCGATATTCCCAAGTTTGTCAGAACGAATACGATTAAATAAAGTAGTAATATTAGAGTGACCAGGTTTGAAATCAAATTCATGACAGAATTGAATAAAAGGATGGAAAATCTTAGGATGGTATCTACCTATGATAAATTCCTGCCCATTTTTGAAAAAACTTTCCTTTTAGTTCGTTGTAACAATCCAAGTAATATTCTCCTTTATGAATCCCTCTTTATTTATATTTTCCGTGAGTCGATTTGTAATTTTGATCCCATTCAAATTTTAAGTTATGCTTGGCGACTCATTTTTGACTCTATTCAATTCAAATCTCTTAATAGTTATTTAGGTACTTATCGGTTATAGGGACCATGGGTAACCGATTACTTTTCCGAGTTGTCGCCAACACAAACATTGGCTATATAATCCGATACGAGAAATTCACTACAAACACAATGATTATAATTTAATATATAATGGGGTTTGATCAGCTTTACTTAACAAAAAAATATTGTGTTACATTAAAATTTGTGGCGGCCAAAACTCAGCTGATAAAATGTCATTAAATTTATCACTACCGGTAACACTTCGCCACATAAATTCTGCGAGATATGAGTCCAAGTTCTGTCTCGCAGTGCCTCTATGCTTTTTGTTATGCCATTTATCAGAGTCTCTATGGTTTGCATATGAGTCCTGGTTTCAGGATCCACGAAGTTATACCGATGGTTTACTTTCAAATGTTGAAAGCCAGTGTAAGCCGCGAAATATGAAAACAGTGCCACCTACTTATAATATCATCAACCGGTATAAACCAGAGTTTGGCATGGTCGCTACGTGTTGCCTTGTTTGGCTTCATGTTAGCTGAGTTTTGGCCGCCACAAATTTCAATGTAACACAATATTTTTTTTGTTAAGTAAAGTTGATCACACCCTATTATACAGGATGTCCAGTGCTATCGGTGCCTTTTTGTGCTGAGAAATGGTCAATACAGTCTCTGATTGGTTGGTTGCCTAAAACAGGACATTTTTATGCGTGGAAAAGCAACTTGAGTCATAAA
Source organism: Amaurobius ferox (assembly GCA_951213105.1). Lineage (NCBI taxonomy): Eukaryota > Metazoa > Arthropoda > Arachnida > Araneae > Amaurobiidae > Amaurobius > Amaurobius ferox. The sequence continues at coordinate 125,858,078 of OX578149.1, read as the reverse complement.
GTTTAATGCTTCATAACTCTGAATTTTGGTCGTAAAAGGAAGATTTTTGTTTATTTTGCATGAAATTGTATGTGGATGATTTTCCTAAATATAATTGGTAGGACCGTATAAAAATTTATGTTTCATATTTCTTTCAGAAATGCATTTATTGATTTAAACTGTTTCTAAGATAATAGATTTTAAAATTTAAAATATTTTTACAATTGGAAGTATATCTCTGTGACTAACGGTTGTGGAAATAGCCATTGGGCACCGATAATACTGGACACCCTGTATATTAAATTGCAATCATTGTGTTTACAGTGAATTTCTCGTATCAGATTATATCGCCAACTTTCGTGTTGACGGCAACTCGGGAAAACCCATGGTCCCTATAACCGATAAGTACCGTTATTTATGACATCATTCTCATGAAAATTACGCTTGACGGTTCTTCCAAAACTATGCTTTTCCTGTAACTAAATAATGTATTGATAGTACTTTTCTTGTAATATTTTTACAATTTGGAAGCGCTTAAAGTAATTTTTGTATTTTCCAAGTATATTTCTTAGATTATTTTGTATTAATCAATAGTATGTTCATTTACCATTTTATATTTTTATGCAAATTTGTTGTATAACTGGTCTCCATATATGAACATTCCATGTTTTATCATTCATATAACCACTGATGAAGGGTGCATTAACACCCGAAAGCGCTCTGATGGTTTTAAAATGCTTTGTACGTCTTTTAAGATGTTTTAATAAATGGCCTTTCATTTTAAAGACGTTTTGTCCTTAATTTTAATTGTTGAATGCAGACATGATACCATTTTTTTATTGTGTACTATTCATTTGTAGTTTTGATAGGTTTTAAAGAATTTCATTTTTTAAGTTGAATACATACAATCAGACATGTTTTGTAAATTGTATGTAGTTAAGCAGTTTATGATCTTATGATTATTACTTTTGATGTGAATAATATCTATTGTTGAGGTACCCAGTTGGAATCGGAGCTTTATGAAAAACACTTTGGACACTTATATCGATGAACCTAATAGATAAAAATATAAACAATTTATATTTGTTTTATCAGAGATGTGGCACTATTTATGAATATACAAAAATAGTTTCAATATTTTATTATTTTGAACTTTTTTTTTTTAAAGAAAAAAATAAAATATTTTTGTTTGACAGTTTTTGCATCACTTTGCTTATTTTCACTCGAAATATCTTTTACATTATAAAAGATAGATGTAAACAGTAAGCAAAAAAAAAAAAAAACTGTTTAGTAGGAAATCCAGTTTCTATATCTTGTGTTTATAAAACTCTTGCAGTTTTCGAGCAAGCGTTAAGTAAAAGAAAATTGAAAATATTCCATTTTTTAGGTTTATAATGTTTATATTTCAAAAACTAAACATTTCATGAACAATAATAAATTAATTTGTAGCCCTTTGAAAGTCCTACAAAGATATATAATTGGATTTTAGATCTGATTTATAGTTTTTAAAATATAGTGGTCACAACAATGGTCGCACCTTTATATTCACTCATAAGTTATAAAGTTTAGTTGTTTCAATTACGTATCCTGCTTCATAGTTACTTATAGGTGATATTATGTTGCAAACAAAGTGAGTCTGAAAACAACTAATAAACTTTTATTGTACAAGACATTAAACACACAAAACCATTTTAGGGTACTACCACTGATTTTTTTTTCACACAAGGTTACTGTTTCTGTTATTGATATCAGTATTATTAAAATCAAATAACCTAGCATTGAACCTGCACGTTCTTTGGTTTTAAGTGTTGTGTTGTTAAACAAGAAAATTGTGTTGCTAAACAAGAACTTCTATCAAAGTTTTTTGTTTCTAGTAATAAATCTATACAAAATGTGATATTGATCTCTAAAATTGTTTCATTCAGGGAATGAGAAATCATCGTAGGACTAAAGTAGTGATAAATATAATGTCTGGATGTGATCTCCACATGCACCCCTACCCAATGTCATGTGTATGTATACTAGTGATAGGTTGCTGTTTGCATAGCAGCTAATTAAACATTGTGAACAGCAAATAGCAGTCGCTAAAAGTTGACTATTTTTGCAAATTGCTAAATATTTGCAGTTGTTTTTCTTCCATAGTTACTACTGAACAAAAAACAGGTGTTTTTACCCTGTTACGAAACATATCCTCATGAATTGTGGGTGTACATACAGAATACAAGAACGAGTCCAGGTTTCTGGATAACTTGCGTTTATTCATAAGCATAAATTAAACAGGAACAATATACAATTAAACAGCACTTAAATGCCTCACTAATTACAAAAAATAAGAGATATTATTCTCAAAATACTGATGAAAATAATTTCACAAAACAACAGTTATTCTCAAAACACTGACAAAGTCACAGTTCACTGTAGCTCGTATATCGTCAACTGAACTGCAACAAAGTGATTAGTCCTTTTTATAGTCTCTCTGTAGAAATCTCTCTCTCTAGATATTTCCAGAATTATCTAATATCTCTTAGAATAATTGTTATTTGGTAATGTTTCGAGAAATTTCCAATTCTGGCAACCATAGAGTGACGTCACTGAAAGAATGTTCGTACCTCTGTCTTCTGGAGAAAACACTTTGATGGCACAGTTTGGTCTGAGATAGAGATAAAATACAATATGGGGGATGCCAGTGAGATAATGTTACACGTTTGCAACAATACTAAAGGTTTAGAGATGAAAACAAAATGCTATTTACTGAAAATTTTAAGATTCTGTCATTCTCGTTCACAATAACTATGCAATTATGCTTAATAGAATTTTCTTATTTTTTCAGGTTACATGGATCATGGTATATTCTGCTACTCACTTTGATTGAACCCAGGAGCTGTATATTGCTGTAAATAATGTAATTTGACTTAAAATTTTCAGTGCCCAAAGCAGTCTAAATATACATATTTTTTTACACCAACATTATTTTGTCTCTAGGCTTTTATCATGGATCATACTTGCATATTTAAGTTGCTCATATTCATATGCTCTTCTTTAATATTATGCTCTGTATACAAATTAAGATATTGTGTATTTTAATGTAAATTAAGGTACTTAAGTATTATATTGACCTCTACAATATTTATAAGCAAAACATATTTTTGCTTACCAATTCTGATGCACGGCATGTTAAAATTGTGAGTCTTCTATGTGCAGTCATTAATATACTCTTTTGGCATGTGTATAATACTTTTAATAGTAACAATTTTTCAAATTTTAAGTTATTTAAAAATAGGAATTTCCTTATATTTAAAAAGTTAAGTTTTTTAAAATTTAAATTAAAATGCAAACTATATTTTCAAACTTTATTTTGATATATTAAAAGTATTTTATTTTAATGCAACTACATTTGTATTTTACTAATATTTACATTGTCATGTACATATTAGAGTAAAAAAAAGATGCAACCCTGGACAATTTTTAAAATGGCTCAATGGAGATTGGCATAATACTCAAGTATGGTAAATTATGATATATATGGTTTTTTTTTTTTTCCAATTTCTATAAAATGGAATGTTGAAAGAGGTTAGTTAAGTTTTGCAAAATCAATACAATGGTGTTTTTATCTGCACCAAAATTACTAGTTTTTAGCTTAATAATTCCAGATAATTTTTTTTTTTTTTATGGCAATATAAAAATACTGTCAAAATAACTTAATTTTTTTCGAAAAATATATTCTAGATATACCAAACAATGACCAGCACTTAATTTTAGATGTGTGAGATCGCTTTTATATTATTATTATGTGGATTGAAAAAAAAATCTTCTCTCATTGTGTCTAATAAAAAGAAATACTCTCTATATCCCCTAAAACTTATTTTATCTTTATTATCCAGATCACTTCTAGCCTCATGTGATCCAGATAAATTCAAAGTAGTTTATTGCCAAATCATTTTTATATGTTGGGCAGATTGTTTCATTTTCTATACAAACTTAAAATCAGAGATCTATCTATTTTAGGTGAACAAGACAGTAGTGGTATTAAAATATAAACTGGTTCCTATTCATTCCTGTATTCTAAAATTGAGGAGGTGTGTAGATAAGCTTGTACAAACTGACTAAATCCCACTAATTAATCAGTTATTAAATTATATATTTACATTTTTATTGTAACTGAAATGAAAGCAATTAAAATGTAATTCCAGAACACCATTTTTAATTTAATTTTAAAATAAATATCTTTATAATAAATATCTATTCTAAATAAATGTCTTTATTTAATGAATGTTTACTTAAGAATTTCTCAAGGTACATTTCCGTATAGACAACCTCCAGTAAAACACTATTCTTTAAGTTTTGTGATTCAAAACAGTGCTATACCAAATTTATTCACATTCTAGTTCACTTAAAGTTTCACGGTAAAATGTTGAGCCCTGTCCATACGCTTAAATAGCAATTGCAGGTTTTGATATTTTAAAACATGTCTCAATTTAAATGTTAGATTAGTGAATAATTACAGATTTATACAATACGATAAAATGATTTTTTTTTTCAAATTTTATGCAGTTTTTTCAAACAAATACAAAATTTGGTCTTTATTGCTGGAGATGAAAGCTTATTTTGTTATACTTAGAATTTATGCCAATATAATTTGTTTTAGTAACTTTTATATTATCTTATATACTAAAAATTTACAGAATTTTGTATAAAAATTGAAAATAAGTTTAATTTTTGTAGAAGCCTGGTGCAGATACATTTAATTAAGAATTCAGTGGCACGATTTTTTTAATGAAAATTATTTGAAATTAAAAATATGTTAACAGCATTTTCCATTCTGGGAATAATGTGATACTGTAGAAACTGTTATTTAAAAAATTCTGAAATATTTATAGTGAATGTCAGTCTATAGACAAAATGGATTTTTCAAGTTGAAATACTATTTAGATATGTGATCTATATAAACTAGGTTGTTAATGTATCAAATTATTTTCAGATTTGAATTATTGTACCATGTTTTATCATCCATCACATGTATTAATTCATTAAATGTACATTTACAATAAGACTTGTCCAAAAGTTTATTTCAGTCAAAGCTTTTCTTTGTTCCTTATGTTGCTGAAATTTAAGCATAAACTCAGTTTGGATTTCCACATTAATTTCTTAGTTATATTTAAAATTGTGTTCATCTTTGTTAACCAATAGATTACTCAAGATATTCTTCTGTTGGTATACAGTTCAAAATTTCTAATCTGGTTGATTCCAGATTAAAGATTAATAAAAAGAACAATGATCCATAACAAAAAGTTACCATTTCTGGAATAAATCATAAAATATTGCAATATTATAAAACTATTGGCACTAAAAATAAATATCGGCAATGTGCTGCTTCAGTTTGGAATTTTGAGTGAAATTTGCTTTTCTAAAATGGCATTGTCTAAAATGAAGCCCCTGTAAGTACGTATTTCAAAGTTGACAAATCATATCAGTCAATGGTATCTCCCCCCCCCCCTCCCCTCTGAAATTCTACTAGTTGTAAAAAAATAAAACAATTCACTGTAGTAGAATGCTTTTTAAATATAAGAGTCTAATATTAAATGTCCAATTTTCAGATTATTCCAGTTAAACATCCAAATTTGAGGCTTTGTACACTTTTTTTTTTTTTTTTTTTTTTTAGTTGTAAATGCTTAATGTTCTGATTTTTTTTTCCCCCACAATAATTTCATACTGTCAAATGTACGTTTACATTTTATTGTAAATACTATGTACTGCAGTATACATCTCACTTTACATTGTTTTAACAATGTCCAACTTTTAACCTGTAACCCCTGTGCCTTTTATCATAGTGAAGTATATTTAATTCATTCCTTGTTACTTTTCCTATATCAATTTTTATGCATATTTTTAGAATTCTTTATTGATTATATGTCACACAAATTCTGATAAACTGCTGAATTTAGTTTCATGATAAGGATGTATTTCTTAATTTTACAAAATTTATGTGCATTCGCATTCAAAGAACATATTAGAAATTTTTGTAAACACAATTCCTATTAAAAACGACAATTCTGTTAAAAATGTTCTCCATTTACTCATAGCTGGGCTGGTTTTTCCATCTGATGAACTGCAGAAATGGCCAGAATGGAAAAATAAATAAGTCAATACCTAGTTACTGCCTATTAAATTAAAAACATTGCAACACATAGATCACAAAGTTCTAAGTGAAACACAATGAGCTGCCAACAGTATTGCTTTTGACATAAAGACATCGGGTTGAGTTTTCAATATATTTATAATGTTCAAAATTTTGTAATGTTTAATTCAAAATCATTCTACATTATAAACGACTTAGGTGTATTGCTTTATATTCTTACTAGAAAATATACCCGGCGTTGCCAGATATAAAATGCAAACCAGATTAAAAATACACTGAAACAGTGAATTTTCGAAAAACCAAATAACTCAGTTATGATATGCCAGCTTGGAACGAAAAATAACTTATTTCTGATGTATTGTACTCATGCAGTAAGTGTGTGGGGCACATGCAATTCAAGTACATGACCTTTGTGATCTCAAGCTAAAAAGTATAAACTCTTGCACAATTATCAAACTAATATATTTTTATATTGCTTTCAAAATAACTTGTATGGAAAAAAAAAAAGCTCGATTAACCCAGAATGCAAAAGAAAAAGTTTCCTTACCAGAGAAGAAAAAAATAAACGCTATCGCAAAGTTTTTCATGTTTATGTCGCCTTTTAGCACAATATTCATAATGAATATATAATACCAAATTAAAACAAAGCCTTTTAAATTTGCAAAGTTAGAATTTCTCATTTTAAAGCTCAGTTACTGTCACAACAGCTATTAAAGTCTAGACTGAAAGTCTCCGATATCGTTCGTATCAGCAAAAGACTATTCAAGCAAAATTATCTGCACCATAAATGGAATAAAAATAGTGAAAATTGAGCTGATTTTTTACTTTTATGCACATAACTTAAAATAATTAAAAATAAAAACTAAGAGATCTGTGGTCCCAGAAATTCAGCTTCCTCTGTATCAAATTTCAGTTATCTGTAGCTTTGATTTTTTTGTTACAGAATACGCATTTTGTCATGCAAGAATCCATAAGCAAAATAAAAATGTTACAATTTTCTTTACTCTTAGCCCATTGAGAACTCGTTTCGTAAATTATTACATTTGTTAAAATATAGTAAATATACTATAACTAATTCAGATTACTGTAGAAAAACCCAAATATCACTAAACTGGACTTAGTTCCATTATCTTTAGACAGATACAAAGTTTACATATGCAAATTTTCACTCCTAAACATGCAATTAAATTGTGTACTCTCTCAAAAGTGCAGCTTTTAAATGAAAGTGTTAAGTATATTTTAACTGCCAGCAAGATTTATTTATGTCACTGATATCTTATTCTCTTATACATGTTGATGCTTATTTATAGCCAATTTCACCTATCAAAAGCCCATATTGTATGGAGTGAATTGTGTGAAATATTAAAACTGGTATATTGACATAGTTTTATATACTGTAGAGTGTTTTTACATTTGTAATTTAATTTATTCCAAAATAAAGTCATACATTTGTATTGCTTGTTTTCTAAATTTTAATTTTTTTATGCATTAAGATACAAGGGTTAATCAGAAAGTTTTCAGCATTCACTAATCAAAGAGAAGATGGTAACCTTTTCGCTACTGGTGTCCATGATTATGGACGTTATAAATTTGCATTTATACTTATAATCATAATTGTTTGAACTTATACATGCTTTATCTATGGGTCATTCCATATAGAATCACCCAGTGGTGGTTGCATGACCATTTATGAAATTTTGCACATGTGTTCCTACATATTTCAGCTGATGAAAAACGATTTTTAAAAATATTTTATCTAGCTCATTTATTTGGTACAGCCATTTATTCAACATGGCGGACTCCAAATTTGATGAATTTTGATGTTCAAGCAAACTTAAGCATCTTTTTCATGCTATTGCAAAATTTGTGTAACTGTAACTTGGGTGGCTGAAATTTAGTGTTGAAATTCAGCATCAGTTTAGCTAAAAATGCAGTCTTTAAGCTTTTTAAAAATAATGAAAGGAACAACTCTAAATCTTTACCATACCTTACCCCTCTGCTCCCAACGTCTTAGCTAGAGAAATTTCAAGACTTTGAGCTTTCTCCTTTTTATTTTAGTAAGTCCCAAACATGGATACTTTTCCAAATTTACAAATATTTAAGCCTTAATATCTCTGGTGGTGGAACCGGGAAAAATCTAAAACTTGCAGAGAATTAAGTACTACATAATAACTAATTGTAGTAAAATTTTGGATAAGAAATCTTTATTTTCATTTATTCATAGTTCATTTAGCCTTTTATTAAAAATAGTCATTGTACAGTCGTGATATTTCATCACAGTTTGTCAGTAATCTGGTAGCTCTGTTCTGTAGGTGTATGAAGTTCCAGAGGCATGTGTATTCTCGGTACTTTTGATGGAGGAACTCATCATGCATTGGATGCCTTTGGAAAGAAATTCTTCGACCTCATGGCTTGAAGATTGCAGATATAAGTCTTTATTTTCAAAACACATTTTTAAAATTTCAGTACACCACTATTGTGTATTAAATACAAGTTACTACTGGGATATCTACATGTTCCAAAGATATAGATGTTTGGCAACATCTTATGGTGGATTTGCCGAGAGGTAAAAATCCGTGCTTTTCTCTCGTTTGAGGTTCAGATTTACATTGTTCAAATCTAGGTTTTAACACTTGCTCATTTAATTTCACTTCCTCCGTTGAAATAAAAATGTAGGATATTCCTTTGATTTTTTCCACAGCAAAATAATATAAATCTTTTGGGGGTAAGGATCTGATTTTTATTAGCTTTTTTGCAAGCTTGCTTTTGTCCTTCCCTTTTTGTAGTACCTCCTACTCAGTCACAGGCATTCTTCCCATGAGCAGTAGCAAAAAAATTCTACTCAGCATCAAAATCACACTTATGATGATGCATGTTGATGAAATTATTTTTGTTTTTTTATTGACTGGCAGCTCCATTACTAAAATAAAAAAATTCTTGCCTGATGAAAGAACTTTTTTGAGATGGCTTGTAAGATACTTCTGAAATGTGTGAAGTGCCACTGTGTGTTCTAGGTGGTCACTTATGATGCACATGCTGTGACTCTAAAACATCATCTGACTTGAAGTAATATACAAAAGGATGGAGGGTGGCCTGTGTGCACATCCAATGAAAACTTTGAATATCATCTTGAATTATGAAATTAGTTTTCAGCAAAATCTGCTAGAACTGTTCAGTTTCTGCAAGGTTTTCTTTTGTGGCTCTTAAAATCTGTGACTAAGTTTTGGAGACAAAATGGAGTTTCGGTAACATCAAGAGTTTCTCTATAAGGCTTTCAAGAAACTCACTTGACATTTATGTGATAGTTAATAGGTTCGCACGATCTGTACTCACCCACTGTTTATAGCAGATTTCTTCCAACATCTCATCCATTTCCTCTGTGAGGAAATAAAATACAATTCATGCTCTGGGACAGCCAGAACACTTATCCATCATGTGCTCAAAACTATCTATGCTACAAGTTAATAGTTCTAATATTTATAATAACATTGAAATTTGCCACCCACGTTGCAATTATACAAACTTTACAATAGCATGAAATGTAGACCACTTTAAGGCCAGTAAAATAGTTTTTATTCCAAGTATCTAACTCTTGAGTTCCAAGATATTTAAATTTGCTGGAAAAGCAAAATTTATCAAATTTGGAGTCTGCCATGTTAAAAAATGGTTGTACCAAATAAACGAGCCAAGTGAAAAAAATTTTAAAAATCGCTTTTCATCTGCTGAAATATGTAGGAACATTTGTACAAAATATAAAAATTTTCAAAAATGGTCATGCAACCAAATATTTTTTTTCTTTGGGTGATTTTAGATGAAATGACCCCTATGTTAAATAGTTATGCTTGCTCTCTGTTGGTTCTTTAATGATTACTTCAATCTACAATACTATTTTTAAAATAATTGATAAATGTGAGGTTTCTGGGTGAGAAGTCCAGTTGATATTGACAAATTACTCAACTTATGTACATATTTTCAATTTGAAGGAAAAAATATGTTGCAGACAGCCGTCTCTACATGCTTTTTACGTCCTACTACTACTGCATCTGGATTTGATCTTCCTGCTTTTTTGCTTGTCCCTAGGTGGCATCATCATCTTGACTCCATATAAATATATTGCTTATATACAGGTTGTTTTAGCTTAGTTAACCTCACTTCATGGCCTTAGGCAATTGGTTTTAGATACATACTTCCAATTTGAAATATTTTAAAAATTAAATGAGAAATTCTTTCATATTTTTCGGCGAGTGGTATTTTCATAAAAATACAGGGGTTTAGATTTTCATATAGTCCATTAAACAAAGAAAGTTCAATTTAAAAAGTTGCATTGTCCAGAAACCAGTCAAAAGAAAAAAACAGTGTAATTATCTGCAATATTAATGAAAATATTTACAATAGAAATAATGTAAAATATCTATAAAAATATTCAATTAAAAAATTGAAATTTAGTTTTCCCCCAACTGACTCGATTTGTAGGGGATGACTGCATATTAAAGCTAGACTTTATATAAAACGTACCTGTACAATTTTATTTACAGCTAACACCGGATTTGTTGGAAGAAAATTTCTATTTTTTTTTTTTTTAATAAGCAATAACTCACCAAATATTGCACAGTTTTATTTTTTTAAACTAGTAACTAAAAAGCACAATTTTTTCCATTTTTTTTTTTAAAATTAAGGCCTATATAAAAATTTAGACTCCATATTATTTTATGAAAATACTAAAGTTATTTATATAAGCTAATTTTTCATTTCAACAAAAATTTTTAACTGGGAGTATGTGTTTAAAATTAATTGCTGAAACTCTAAAACCAAGTTTAACTATGCTGAAATGCCCTGTATATTTCAAGGCATGTGTATATTTTACAGTAAAAAAAAATTCAAGAGTTTAAAATATATTTTAGATATTTTTAAAACAAATATTGATGATTACAAACATTCATTAATTCAGTAAAAATTAACATCAAAATTTTATAAAGGCTTTTTTAGGTTATTTAGGTTGTTATAAAAGGTTGGTTAAATAGGTCATCTTAGCCCTTTGCGTAGTGAAAGAGTGGGGGTAATGAGCTATAGATCTGCATGAGCCTGGGCCAGGTTGGGCAGATTTCACTGTTTTGAGCTGAGGTCCAGCAGTTTTAAAAAATTTTTGACAGGCCAGAAGTAGTCTTGGAAAATATATAAATGAAATTAATAGAGTACATAAAATTATTTTGGAGATTTTAGCTATGTAAAGATAAATGTTTAACCCTTTCGCGACGATCGGCACGCCCACGTGCCAGCTGCGAACTTGCATTCAAGGACGAACGGCACTAACTCGGGCCAGAGGAAATTTTACCGCAAGCAGAGAGTGGCACCTATAAGTGCCACCATGCGGAACGTTTTAATTTGTGTACTAGATGGCGTTACTTGTCCATGGAACTAACTTCAATGTATTTTGCAGAGGCATGACCTTGGCAGAAGAGGATCGAATGAATTATTTCTCCATTTGGAGCAGTGAAAATAATTTTGTAACATAAACAGAGCAATTCTCGTAGCATCAACAATTTTATAATTGAGTTTCGGTTTTTATTTTTATTTCAGAGTTATGATTTCGTTGGTGAATCATAGGAATATAAGTGAGTATTTTTTTTTGTTTGGGTTTTAGAGGCAGTGAAATTATTCGTTTATTTCGGATAAAAGAATGGGAGCAACTAATGAGTATTTTGTATTCAGATTTGTATGAAAATTATACATCAAATAGAACATAAATATTTCTTTTATTCCTGAAAAAAGTAGATTTCTGTGTTGAATAGGTGATTTTTAGTGAATTTTTTTCGAGAGTTAGGCTTAGCGCAAAAAATGCGCCGTCCTTTTCGACCAGTTCGGAAGCGAAGCGCTTCGTCTTTTGGGCCACGACAGCTCCGGAATGCCGCCGTCCCGAAAGGATTAAATAAACCAACTTTTACCTTAAATCTGGGTGCATAAATTACATATGTGCTCTTGACACATGTGAATAAATACATTATGACTCATCACCGAGACTAATGTTTTAGGGTTTGACCTGGCCCTAGTTCCATATTTTAAAATGTCTTTAGTGTCAGGCACTGGTACTGTAGGGCCAGAATGAGTAAAAGTCTTAAAATACAGTCCATACAAATTTCTAAGGACAGCCAGGAAGATGGGATACCTCCTCTTCGCATATGTTACAACAGTGGTCTTTGAAAGCATTACAACAGGAATAGAGAACTACAATGGAGGCGCTCACCCATTAATAACCAAAGAGAGGATGATCAAATGACAATTTGAGTCTGCAGAGAAGGCAGGAGCACAATGGTTGTTTTGTAAACTATTTAAGATAAAGTTTAAGAAAAGTGGTATCCTGTCTTGCACAGGTTTAGAATAGAAGCTGAATTGGTAGTTGAAAATATTACTTGTGAAGTTGCAAGTTCAGAAGGAACAAACAGTTCTGGAGAATGTTTTCTAGAGGAGCTTCTGCTCAGGAAGGGAGATATCAATGTGATTAAGCCTGGCTGTTAATGCACATAACCGTTGGGTAAAACTGTTCAGAAGGCCTCTTGAACTTGTGTGCATATGAGGGAGGTGGGCAAAGCTGAATGTGACTCATGAGAAGTATCTATGAATGTAGGTTATTTGCAGGCACGACTTTATAACTGTAGTAAATTCAGGGGATCAATTGCCATGTCCCACCATGCAGGTACAGAAAATGTCTTTACAAACCAGGGATTGTATCAAGGTTGCCAGATTGGTGATCAGTACTTGCAAAATGCTGTAGAATAGGACTATCAACCAATAGAATAATAATGGTAATCATTTTTCTAGTGAAAAGAACAAGAGTCACCAAATAAATTCTCTCCCAAAAAATGTTTTTCAATTGTGGGAGAGGATAAGGACTGCAAATTTTTCAATTGGGAATGCTGTTATAACAAAATGGTGATCTATGCATTTTAAATGGATTATTATGGACAAAAATAAGGGTTGGATTACAGAAAAGATACTAGATTAATAGTTAAAATAATGACATTCTCAGGCTCTTTGGAAAATGTGGATTATTTAGAATATAAAAAATTAAGATTGCCAAATCAAAAACAAAAATATGGTCACTGCTTTTACCCTGCAGGGTAACAATATTAAATAAAAACATCCCGTTTGGGAGTAAAATCCCCAAAAGATAACCAATGTACTTTGCAAACATACATTATAATAGAAACACAGAAAATATATGGATTGATAAGATCGCTCATTAATAACCAAAGTAAAGGAATAGTCAAGTGACAATTTGAGTCTACAGAGAAGGCCAAATAAGTAAAGGTTCAGTAGACTATTTTGAAGATGAAGCTAGGCATTGAGGTTGAATATGTGAGCAGGTGTTACATTGATACAGCATCTTGCAGAGCTTGATGACTGGATGGAGGCCCATTTGGATAGAAATAATAACTATGCCATGTACACATTGGACAAGAATTTGCTTCTTGGGAAGCTTTGTAGGATATTTCACATAGTGAGAAGTCTGTCAAAGGCAAATCGACTACTCTGAGAGATCAATATGGTTAGGCCTCATTGCTATTGCACAGAACATGAGGTGGAAACTGTGTTCAAGACCTTTATATTTTCTCAGTATTTGCTAATCAGAATAGAATAGCATATGCATCAATCAGTAGAATAGCATATGCATCAATCAGTAGAATAGCATATGCATCAATCAGTAGAATAGCATATGCATCAATCGGTAGAATAGCATATGCATCAATCAGTAGAATAACGTATGCATAAATTTTTCTAATAGTTACTGTGTCTCCGCCCAAATTGTATTGCCTCATTACAAATTCTTATAAAAATAATTATAAGCTATGTTACAAATTGCATACAATTAGTATTTAATGATCTTAAAATGTAAACTTAAGGAAATGTTAAAACTTAAATGCCTAAAAATTTCAAACCTACTCAAAAAAATCTAGTGGTCCTTTGTCTTCTAGATCTAGATTACATGACTGTCCTATATAAAATTACATTTCAAGTATATTTGTAGAATATATGGTGGCATCTATTCAGAAATTTTGTAACTGCATCAATCTCACCCATGTGTAGGAGAGGCGAGTATCACACCTCCCCTACATATTAAAAATGGAGGTTGGTGAATGTAGTAAGCGGTAAACTCATGATTAAAAGTTTCTAGAGAAAGAAACTATGAACTATGTTTGAAAGTTTAACGAATAATAATATAAGCACCAATTTTGAATCGTTCAAACAAAAGAAAAAGGACTACTTTGGATAAATCATCTCTAAAAAAAAAAAAAAAAATTAAAGCCATGTTAAGAGAATAAATATTAAAAGTTTCTTTTGCAAAATATACACCAATGGTGTAATAATTTTATTAATACTATAAAAATTAGAATATCAATTGTTACTACAAAGCACGAATCAAGTCAGATTAAAAACCAACTTAATGTTTCCATAAGATAAAAATGAAACATTTAATTCCAGCATAAGTAAAAATAAATGAAATCTGTCAAATATGTGCTTTTCTAAAAATTAGAGGGTCCATAAACACTAGAACAGCAAATTATAGAATACTGCCATGTATTAAAATATATTTTTAGAAAAAAAAAATTAAACATTTTTTAGTTGCCACTTTCTTTCAGATTGTTTGACTCGTTATGTTTTATTTATCTACTTTAACATTTATGCAGCATCAATTTGTGAATGAGAGGAAATGGCTCTAAATCCCATCAAAAGTTCCAAATGCTATTTCAATAATAAGAAAGCAGATAAGAAAAATTGTGGGTACAATTGCAACACACATTGTTTCTATCAGAACTTCTCAGAAAACTAATTCATGTTAAATCCTCTGTAAAAAGTGAGCTTCAAATCTGATCAAAGTTGGGACTTTTTGATATTTTATTAGGCAGTAGCCAGATACGGCCATACTGCAAGTGAGATATTAAGGCAAAGGCATATATAGAAATGTGCCAAGAATGCCTTTTGTGCCAATCTTGCTATGGGAAATTATGCTATAATGCTACAAGTCAGAAAACCACATAATTTTGAACATGCAGCCTATCAATACCATTCGAGCTGAGGTTTTAGCTTTTGCCTACAGCTTGACACCCTATGTTATCAGTGTCACGATGCTATAGGCAATGTTGCGCTGTTGGAATTTCAAACTTTCAATTTATGTTTAAAAGATATAAATAACTATAGATCAAAAACGTTTGAAATAAAATATTTTCTCCCTGGCTAAGAAAATGAGAATTTAACCGTTAAATTTGTTTTTATTTAAGTTACATGTGTGTAAATTAAGTACATTAAAAGTGATGCTTTTGTGAATAGGTTTTTAATGAATGCTGCAATTCAAATAAAATTTTGATTATTGCAATAAGTGAACGCAAAAACTATATTTTAAGAACAATTAAACGACGGGGCTCCAAGTTAAAGAGGGTTTAATAAAAATAAAATAATTTTATACACACTTTTAAATTGGAAGATGAATTAAACTACTTTAAGAACTCTAGCGTTTCATATGATATATTGCATTTTCGGACAGATTTGCTAAAATTACAAATTTCAAATGTATTAAACTAGAACCATTTTTAAAAACTTTTCACATACAATTTTATAAAGAAATACAAGACCATTTTGAGGTATTTGAACCCTGCAATTCAGATTATTAGATTGCTGTTTTACATAGGAATAACATAGTCACTAAATGTTTCAAATTTCAACTCTAGTATGTAATATTATACCTATTTTAATTACTCTTGCTTTATTAGCAATTTTATGCACATATGATTTTTTATTCCCTTTAAAAATAAACAAGACAGAAAAAGTAATCTGCTGTTCTAATGAGAATTTTAATATGCTCATGGACCCTAAAAGTTATACATTAGATTATTGTGGCTCCCAAGCTTTTTTTCTTTAATTGGTTTGATGGCAAAAGGGACCATTGTTTATTCTTTAGATTCACAGTTCCTTATAAAACTAATGTTCTATAAAGTAAAGAATTATTTTAATTTTCATAAGGATATTTTTTGAATGACAATATGACTTAGAATCATGATAAAATAAAAGCTTAAATACAACATATATAAAAATATAAACTGGTTTCAAAGGCACAAAACAACCTTCTTCAGGACCAACAAGAACCATGATGTCACTCAAGTTAGATCGGCAACTGAAGTGAAATAATATATGTGGCTGAAAGCAGGAGAAATAAATAATGTTGCGATTGTCGCATAAAGAAAGATAAAGAGACAGGAAACTACGAATTGGAAAACCCACAGAAGAAATAAATAGCAGAAAATCAGGTGGTAAAAGAATGGATAGAGTGAATAGGAACTGAATAGTGATAAAACCTACTAAAATAGGAACAAAAGAAGAGAAATGTTTAAACCAGCTGTAAAAAATATAAACAAGAAAAATAAGTTGAAAATATTGGAAATAATAGAAAACCAATTAGAACAAGAAAAAAGAAATTCGCATATGAAAGAACCTTCAATTGCAAAATTCAAAATTTTGATATATTTCTTATGGATGTCCAATTGCAATTTTAAACTTTCGGGTGAGTCAGACAGCCTAGGTAGTATAAGTTAAGTATGAAAGAACCAAGTGGTTTCGGAGGTCAAATAAGCTAACTTTGCCAAATAAAATAGTGGAAAACTAATAAATCCGGAAAAAAGTTGACAAATAATTAGAAAAAGAAGTAAGATCAAAATGGCAAAATATATACCATATGTTTCCAAGAAGATACCAGAATTTTACAAAAAAATATATACCAGAGATTTACACCTTAAAGAAGGCTGTTTTGTGCCTTTTGAAACCTGTAGACCAGTTTATGCATGCGCTTTATTTACGAAGCTTTTATTTTATAATATTATTGCAGCAGATTTTGAAGAGTTTATCTTATATATTTTTTTCTTTCTTTTTTTATGATTTAGAATGCTTTTAGAATTTACACACATTTTAAATCCCAAGCAATCTCATACTATACACGATAGTTAGAAATTATAAAAAGAAACACCTACATTATTGAATTTAAATTGAAAGTTCAAGAGGGTTCAGAAATTACTGGTTGGGAGCCACCGAATTAGTATATTAAATAATTAAACACTGAATTTACAAACTTCTACAATTTTTGTCATTTGATACTCAACCAGATTCTGCAGAAAATGTAGCTTTTGTCTTAAATTATATTCCCCCCTCATATTGAAAAATACACTTTCATAACTTTTCATAATATAAAAAAGCTTACATAATATGAAATTAAAATGTTATGGCTAAGTTCAACCAATATATAAGAGAATATTCTTTCTCAACCGTTAATTTCATTTTCCCCATGCTAACCTATAGAAAATAGTCCCCCCAACCTCTAGTTTGTTTAATTTTTAAAACTTCCCACTAAAGGAGCAAAACGTATGCTTTTTAAAAAGTTTTATACAATAATTAGAAAGTATTTTTTAATATGTATTGGAAAGTAAAGCACTCATTTTACAAAAATATTAGCAATACTCTTAATTTTATAGGTTTAAAAAAAAGCACAAATTTTTTATTCTAAACGTCTATGCTCAGCAAAAACATCTGAAAAAATTCTAAAAATTTAACTAACTAGAGATTAGGGACTTTTTTTCAGATTAAAATGGGGAAAATGAAACAAGTAACAGGAGGAAAAATATCCTCCCAAGATTACAAAACTATTTTACTAATACAAATAAGGCATTTAATAATTTATGACACAGTCAAATTTCGAATAAAAACAGAAAACTGCAAAACAGTAGTATGTAATCTATCAACAAATATGAAAATTACGAATTTATTCCAACTCTATTATAAAATACATTTTTAGCAATATTAAATTATTGAAAATAGAGAAATTTGCACACATTAACTATATGTAGTCGTAATGTATAACTGCTTCTTCAGAAATAAAACATTTAGGATTTAGAACAAACAATTACTTCTGATTTGATTCAAAAATTTAAAATATTCAGCAATTAATGAATATTTTATATCAAGTCGTGAGCAAGTTAGATACTCCAAATAAAAATAAGTAAAAACAAATATCAAACTTTGTGGAGGCTCTTTTTATCAGAATTTAAGCTCTAAATTCTGACTTAAACATAACAAGTAGAATTAATACAAACATGTTAGTTATATATAAAAACTAGCTATATATTAATTATAAACATACATTAACGCTCTTTCATAACAAAGTACTTAGTTCACAGTCAACATGAATATCACAGTTTAGAAACAGGGAACAACACATCCCAAAAACATAACAGTAAAGTAGTAATATTTGTAATAAACATTTGTTCTAAATGTATTGCATAGAGTTAGGTTTAAAATATTTCTATTAAGTCTTTTTTTATAATAAATATTGAATGTCCTACATAAAATTCACAGGATGAAAAATCCAACAAAGAAATCGGTATAAATCAATAAAATAAATCTAACAAGCCATTTTTTTTGTTCAGTACAGCTTTAAATACCACATATTTTTAATTGAATGGATAACTATAGTAACCAATAGCCAACATAAATCAAATATTCTTATGCGTTTAAGGCTGTTAAAATGGACATTTTTTGAAGGCTTTGACACACAGCCTAACTCACTTGATAGGAATTGCCATTTCAAAATAAATCATAATTCAAAAGTTTGAATTTTAAATAAAATAAATATTCAAAACCTTTTAACATTTGTTTATCTCCTATAGCATACTTTGCTTTTAGGGGGAAAAAATATAAACTCAAAAATTGCATATCACTTAATGCTTTAAGTTCAGAAACTTCTGATATGAACCAAACATTTTAAGGATATAATGAACAATGGACACTGATCCCCTTACAAGGATCACTACAGCACCTTGTTTTAACAATAGTCAGTATTTCTGAACCAGAAGAACTGTGAGATACAAAAGACCAAGTAAATCGGCGATCTTTAGAATTATTTAAACTTGCATCAGATGAAAGCCATGTAGCTCCATTGCTTTTTGGTTCATCAGCATTCGTTTTAAAACGACTCATTTTGAAATTTGCAGGCAAGGTATGACACTCAACATGCATATGGCTGCAAACTGGGTGCATTATCGATAGCAAAAGATGACAAGTGTCATGCTTTACAAGATCATTAAGTTTAGAATCCAAAGAATAAGATCTTTTGATGCCGTTGGAAGTTTTAGGTAAAGAGTTGTTAACAATTTCAACATCACAGCAGTTGGAACAAGCTTGTTCAGGACATGGTGCATCAGTTGCATTTGCAAACATGTCACTACTGGTGTTCGAACTTCTGAAACTGCACGATTCAGAATGATGGCGAATTCGGGAATCCGAAGAAAAGCTGGTAGTGCACTGCATACAAGTATCTTTAGGTGCAAATCTTTGCTTGGCTCGAGTATAAAGTAGAGGTGGATAACAATCAGATGACTTTATAAAGTCTTCATATGATGGTAGATTATCGTAACTGTATACATTGACTGGATACATAGGAGGCATTGCAACTAAAAATTTAAATTACACATTCAGGAGGAAAATAGCAGACATGTTCATTTTCAGATTTCAAATAAGCTTATATAACTCATTTTATATTTTAGCAATTTTTCACTAATTACAAATTCTAAATTAAAAAATTTATAACTAAAGCCTGGAAGTTTAAGCACTAAAATTTAACAAAAAAGGCAAAAAAAACCCCTCTAAAATGATTAATATTAAATCTACAAAAATATATCGTTTTATTACCATAAAAAGTGTCAAACACTTTAATTAGTAGCAATTTCTGTTTTTGAGATCAACATCCTGTTTATTTAATGTTTGAAATGCAAAGTCGTATACTTACTAGAATAGTGGGCATGTAATAACCAATTTCTATTACACATTACAATCATATATATATTTTTCGTATTGCAAACTGATGTCTTACTTTCCCCACAATACATGGTAATGTATAAGGAAAGTATTGGATCCGTGTCAAAAATTGGAATTACACGTTTTGAGTCCTTCCCCCCAAAACACATTTTCAGCATGGCATCTGTGAGTACGTGAATGCTATCACTCTAATCCAAAATCTATACAATAAAATTTCACAAAATTTGGTGAATTATTACACTTATCTTAGTGTTCATTAGATTTTGGTATGATTTGGAAAATAACCAGTATTTTGTAAAATGACTCAAAAATCAACAAAATTTGTAATATGAAACTAAATGTTTAATTTTATTTATTAAATACTAGTTATTTTGTACATAATTGAATATAATTTTAAAATTACATTGAATACAATTTTAAATATGTGTCATTTTGTGCAATTAAACTTAAGTGATTTATGAAAGTGAAACAAATCAGCAGTGGCTCTAGTTTGATGAAGTCAAAATGATTTTGTGTGAATAACGTTTTATAAGATAAAACTCCAGTAACGTTCAATAAGTTTATTCGATTTTTTCAGATACATTTGTTTTGTTTACAGGCTTTCCGAGCACTACACATTACTTGCTAACTGTTTATCGATAGCTAGCACTTTTAATTTTTGCACCGATGTTATCTGGAAACAACGATTATAGATTTCAGTCAAAATATAAAATTATTTTACTACCTTGCTTTGCAGTATATAAATTAAACTTATATATCTGACAAGATTTTATATTCAAGCTAATCTATAACTTGCCTATTGGCACATACACACTTGAATACGTATATTTTCATTTACTCTATTTAAACCTAACCAATCATTAAACTTCTTTAGAATCCAAAAGTTCATTTACCCAATTAATTTTTTTTTAAACAAAAAAATATATACTTATGCACCAATATTTCACCAAGAGTAAATAAATAGACTGAGCTGTAACAATCGTGACATTTTAAATATTACAGTTTTCATTTCACAGTTAAAATGCTAAAATATCAAAATTATAACACTACCATAAACTAAGAGTTACAAATTTTAGCTTGTTTATAGCAAACACTTTTAGTTTTTGAAATATACACATTATAAACTTAAATGGAAAATTTTCAATCTTTTTCAACTTAACGAGACTGTTATGCAAAAACTATAAGCTTTTTAAAAAATAAATATAGATTTATAAACCAAATTTCCTAATACATATTTTTGTCACTTGTTATTTATATCTTTTACAGTTTCGAAGATATTTTGAATGAAAGTAAGAAATTAAGAAAAACTCACTCCAATATATATAGTTATTTTATAGTTATTTAAGTTATTTAAGTTATTTTATAGTTATTTATAGTTATTTAAGTTTTTTTGAAAAAAAATTTCAAAATATTGAAATTAATTATATTTATAATAAGGACCCTTTTCCTCAACAAAACAGGAAAAATTATTTACATTTTTATCTATTAGGTTTGAAAATATTAACTTTCAAAGTATTTACATTTTTTGTAACACTTTGATTTCCACCACAGATACTTTAAGCATAGAATATACTTAAAGCATATAGATACTTAAAGCATAGAATTTATATGAAAAATAAACTAGAGCCTGTAGGAAAAGTCTTGTGCTGTCCATATCAGATTTTTAATATTGTTTTAAATAGTGAAAATTATCTTTCCATTTTAACTGAAGGATGAGGGCATATGTATAAAGCAGCCTACTACAGCAAAAAATACAGAGTTTAAGAAAATTTCTTGGTGATGATTTTTTCATGTCTTAAAAATACTTAATTTGCCAAAAGAACTTCATATTTCTTCTTCATAATACCACCTGTTGTACGAAGAATATAATTAAAATATTTCATAATATGGGTCACAATATGTAATAATTCCAACAATGGAATTGATCTCTTTTTAGAAGCAATTTAATAGACTTCAAAAGTTAAACTATGTTGAAATAAAGATCATTTCTTTTTGTACTTTAGAGCTGCCTACTTTGAGATTTTTAACAGATATAGCTTCTTCATGCGAAAAAACTATTGACAATTTCAGTAATTTTTACAAAATTTCAGCAATAGTAAATAACTAATAATATTCTCTATCTCATAAGAAATTCCTAAATAATATTCATAGCAGTAAGGGGGAAAGGTTTTGCATCATGTTTTACTGAATCGGAAGAAACAAGAGACTTTAAGTAAATAAAAAAAATTTCTTGGCTAAAAATAAAACTCAAAGAAAAAAAAAAGATAAGATGATTTTTAAACTTTAAAACACAGAAAGACAAGAAATTCCAAAATAAGCATTTATAGTCAACCCCCCCCCCCCCCCCCCCCAAAAATGGCATTTTTCAGAATAACTAATAAAAGTAAGCAAAATAAAGCAAATATGGCATTTCCTCTTAAACTTCCAGGCTTTATTTATAATTTACTTGCAAGAAATTTATTCACGAAATGAGAAACAAAATACATTAATAAATTAAAATACACAGGATATGAAATTAAGGATTTTTGTATCGAGTTTTGGGACAGTAGAAAACGACATTAAAAACTTTACATAAATTCAAAAGAAAATTTCTGATTTCTTATCATAAAATTTAGTGTGTATGAATCATTTTGTCATATTTAAGCATTTGCTTTCTTATTGTATTAGTCCCCCCCCCCTCCCCCAGAAACATAGATGTTAAAACAAAAATACTATATACACTAATGTAATGTATAAAATTTATTCCATGTACAAACATTTAAAATCATTTGTTGTTTATAGCATAAAAATTTGAATGGATCCTTGAATGCTGTAATAATTGAGTTTAACTTTATATATTTTGCTTAGGTATGCTGCACAAAAAAAGGATTTAATTACTGTTTGAAAGAATGGCAACAAGCTTAGCCTTGATGTAAACAAGCATGGTCATGCAAATTCTATCTTGTTAGGCTTATGTATCTCTGGATCCTCTATTTACTTAACCTTGGGAATAATGGAATTCATTCAAATGACATAGGAATTTCAAGTTCACATTAAAATTTGTAATTCGATGAGAAGATTACTATGGTG
Organism: Amaurobius ferox; assembly: GCA_951213105.1. Classification (NCBI taxonomy): domain Eukaryota; kingdom Metazoa; phylum Arthropoda; class Arachnida; order Araneae; family Amaurobiidae; genus Amaurobius; species Amaurobius ferox. Next base: position 125,835,043 of record OX578149.1, on the reverse strand, counting down.
TACATCTTTTGAACTTGCGATTAAAAACTCAGCCTGTTATAATATAAAACACACCCACAAAATGAAAAATATAATGAATTCAAAATATAGTATATGATGTAAACAACCATATATATGGATAGATTAATAATTTCAACTAAACTGCAGATGTTAGAATGGTATCAAAATACTATGAAAGAAAATTCCTTCTCTCTCTCCAATTGTTTCGCTCTGTGATAAATTCAGCACTTTTTGCTGCTGAATTGGTTAAATGTCTCAATATTAAGTGTAATTTCTTTGATAATTCATCACTTCATGGGAATTATTAATTTAATATCCATTTAAAATACGAAGAGCTTCACTTCTCATGGGACAAAACAGGCATGTTTTGCTAGGGAGGGACTAAGGGTCATAAATCAAGTTACGGGGTAGAACTAAATATAATGGAATTTGAATGCAGATTTATACTTCAGATATTTGATAGTAATTTACCAACAAATACCGAGCATTAAATAAACACTAGAGTGCAGATGCTCTGTTTGGGGTACAACTAAGGGATACCGTGGCCCCTGTAAGTACAATTATGAGAGGCCATGTAATTTATCCTAGTAAATAATAAACACATTTTAATGAAAGTTCTGCATTATTGCAGGCATGTATTCAGAGCAAAAAACTACATGTAGTCATATCACACAAGTTCAACTGCACCTAAAAGCAAGTCTGTTATGGAAAACTGCTAAAACACAAGGGGTCCCGCATGAAAATTGAGTATAGACATAGTAACTGGGATACAGACATACCTGACATTGTTTCCATAACTTGGTTACCAGTTTCTTCTATATTCGCAGGAGCATATTTGCGATGCTTGTACAAGAAAATAGAAATTGACAGGCATACTGTAATCAGGCCCAAACTGCCAACAAGTACAATGATGAAAAACTTCTTATATACATCATCACCCTGAACATTTTCTTTCTTGATAGTTGGAGCAGATGGAATTGGGGCAAGGTGCACAGGGGCTGAAAGATGACAGGCAATGACTAAACTGAAAAACAAATTAGGCAGCAAGACAGACATGAAGCAATCACTCAAAAATTACAATCCAGGGGGATCCCTCGGATTCTGCAGATTGAGAATTTAATTTTATTTCATTACATGGGAGCATCTTTTATATTCAATCAATTTAATTTGTTTATAAATATTGTGCGTAATATTTAAATATTAATGTTTGTATCTAAAGTTTGTTATAGGTAGAATTTTCACATGTAATGAACATTTTCATAAAGCATGAGAAAAATGTTTGGCAATTTTACATATATGTAATAGAGCCCTAATTTTGATCATTGATAACACTGAGCAATAGTGAACTACTTGAAGAAATATATCTGAAATATAAAGATATATATATATATATAGGGTGTCAAGAAAAATACTGGATCAAACAAATAACTTAAGCATTAGAGTTATAATATATATTTTTATACAGGTGTATAGGAAACCCCAGTGGCACGACATGAGACACTTTTGGGGAGCTGACACCTCACAGGGGTCAGCCCCTCAAAAGTTGTGAGGGTTATCTTGTTTCCTGATACATATAGGGAAAAAAGTCAATTGCAAAGTTGTAGAGCTTTGAAAAATTAGTATAAAGTATCTTATTATATAAAGCAAAATTGTTAAAAATGTTTGATACTTTATACTAATGGATTAGATTTTTAATAAACTTCATAATTGCAACATTTTTTCACTTTAAAATGGCAAAAAAATTATAACTCATACTAAATTGAAATTGAAGAAAAGGCTGGCTCGGTTATGCATAAATTCTATGCAGGTAAATGCCTGCAAAAATTTGTGGTCCTGCTGTTATGAGTTTGCTTTTTGAATAGACTAACAACTCAAATATTCGACTGTTATTTTAATGTGTTCCGTTAACATTTCTCTACAATTATTTCAAATTTCATACTTTTGTATGCTATGTTTTTTTTTCAGGGGGGAAGGGGGGGGGGGGAGGTATTGAAGACCCAGATCGTCTGACTCATCCTTAAGATATAGAGCAGCTATTTGGACGGCCGGGGGATGAGAGGTGTGAAAATCATCAAACAGTGGAGGTATCAGTATTTTTTAATATATAGAGATAAGATAAAAAAGATTTAGACATTTCTAATTCTAGGATAAATTTTTGATGGGATTCCGAATTAGGGATTATCATTCCTACTGAATGCAATATAAAATTTGATGTAGTCTAACCTGGGTTTAAAAAAGATGACTGGGTGAGGTTTATTTATTAGAACCTATAACTCTAGCCTTATTGGGAAACATTGGGCTTAATTAGGAATGCTTTTCATATTTTCTCGACAAGAATTACTAACTTATTCTTTTCTGTAAACATATTTAACCTCTGGTAAAAGCTGAAGCAGGCCGCACCCAAGCATCACAGGTTTTTGAAAAACAAGAATAGCCACATGTTTATTGCATAAACACAGTGAGATAACTTTCAGTCTGGTCTGAAATGTATTTATATTTACAATATAGAAATGTTTGCAAGATGCATGTATAATAAAATATTAAAAACTTAACAGTTAAAATATATCTTCGGTGTGACAAATTCAGAAATATAGTTGAACATCAACATACACTTCAACATCACATTACATACACTGACAAGATTCATGGAGAACTTTATCTTTCAAGAAAAGCATTAATAATTTCAGAGACTTCGCTAAAAAATGTTAAATATTTTATTTTGCTAGTTTAAATCCTACATCAGAGTAAACAAAAAAAAAAATAGCACATGTTTATCTGTCCTAATAAAAAAAAGCTTTGCTCTTTTCATAATTTACTAGTTTCTTAGTTAAAGGTTTTTAATTAGAACTAATATAATACAAAATATTCGTTCAAACTACAGTCTAAAATAATCTAAAGAAAAATAAAAGCATAAACTATTGATTAAAAGTATCATTAAAGTGATACTTTTAATCAATTGTTTATGTTGCTACTAAATATTTTTTCTTTCATATAATACATACTTTTTATTCAAAATAATTTAGCTAAACAATTCATAAATCTCATCAAAGTTTCCTAATCCTATATTCAATTAATTCATAGTAAATCCATCACATTTGACAGAGGCACCGCGTGTTGTTGGCTCTTTTCAGGCGTGGCAGCCCAGTGGTTTGCACGCGATTCTCGCTGCTGCCAGAACTGCCGCCGTGTTCATGTGGAGTACGATCACGTTAAACATGTGGGTCAGTAAGTCCTTCCGAGAGGTTGGTGGTAGGGGAAGGAGGGTACAGTCCCTGTGGATGCCTCCCCCACTGGGTTCCGGTCTAAATTGAGTGGCACTTCCCGGCCGTCCAAACAGTTACCTTACACCTTTCTGGTAGGTTGGACAGGTCTGGGTCTCAACATTTGACAGAGGAAAAATTTATTAAAATACATAAAATCATTTTAATCAAAAAATTAAAGCCTATTACATGTTTTGATTAAATGTAAAACTTGTAAATCAACTCAATTTTGATACAAGATTTGTAAGTACTGGTCACAAAGAATAAGAAATGAAGTTTTTAAAATTTCTTCTTAATCCTATTGAGATTCAGGAGACAGTTGACCGTACAATTTTCTCATGGGCACAGAAATACTTTTTGTATAGATCTATAGCAATGTTAACCCTTTCGAGACTATTGGCACACCCGCGTGTCGGCTGCGAACTTGCATTCAAGGACAGAGGGCGCGCACTCATGACTGAGGAAACTTTACCGTAAACGGTGAGTGGCACGAATGTGTGCTTTCACATGGAACGTTTTAATTTGTCTACTAGATGGCGTTAAATGTCCGTTTAACTAACTTCAACGTATTTTGCAAATACATGACCTTGGCATAAGGAGGATCCAATGAATTATTTCTCCATTTGGAGCGGTGAAAAATGATTTAGTAATATAAACAGACAGAGCAATCCTCGCAGCATCAACAATTTTATAATTGAGTTTCGGGTTTTTTATTTATTTCAGCTTTATGATTTCGTTGGTGAATCATAGGAATATAAGAGAGTATTTTTTTTTTGTTTGGGTTTTATAGGCAGTGAAATTATTAGTTTATTTCAGATAAAAGAATTGGAGCAACTAACGAGTATTTTGTATTCAGATTTGTATGAAAAATATACATCAAATAGAAAATAAATATTTCTTTTATTCCTGAAAATAGTAGATTTCTGTGTTGAATGTGATTTTTAGTGAATTTATTTCGAGAGTTAGGCTTAGCGCAAAAAAATTGCCTCTCCTGGGAACAGTTCGGAAGCGAAGCGCTCTGTACTTTGGGCCGAGGCAGTTCCGGAATGCCGCCATCGCGAAAGGGTTAATGTGTATGAGTTTAAGAATGTCGTGAATATATCTTTTGAATAAAGAGACTACTTATTCTTAATGGACAAAATTTTGAATATTACAATCAAATATATCCATGAGTTAAATTTCATAGATTATTGAACACTAAAGTGACTTGCATGAATGGCACGTAAATTGGGCAAATCAATAAGAATGATTTTTATTGTGACAGGAATAAAATTACAAAAGCATTTGAAAATGTTATCTTTCTGGCAAAGTAAACTTCACACTCTAAAACTGAAGTTTATTCAAAAAATGGAAAAACAGCGTAGGTTGATATACTTAAATGGAAAAATTTGTACCACTTCATTCACAAATGATAATTATAAAGCTATTTACAATATTTTGACTGATGCTGAAAAAAATATTGTACAAGTAAAATCAATAATCAACATTTTAAACAAAACAATAAAGATCAATCATGCTTAAAGCATTGATTATGAAACACTTTCCAACTTCAATGCAATTTTATTAAACATGTCTAAAATGCAATACATTCCTTGGTAATATTTTAAAACTTATCACAATACTGCATTAATTTATTATATTTGAAACCTTAAACCTTCATCGAAAAAAATTAACTTCATTCAAATGACAGCATTAAAGTATAAATTGCCTGGTTTAAACATCTCTAAAATGTGATACATTCCTCGGTAATAATTTTAGAATTATCATAATACTACGATAATTTATTATATTTGAAAACTTCATCGAAAACAACTGAAATCCATTCAAATGACGTCATAAAAAATTACACGCCTGGCTCTCTCTATAAAAGCAACATTTCATTCATAAATGATTCCCCCATTCATGTCATTCATCACAATACTATAATAATTTATTTTATTTAAAAATTAAGACCATTGAGCTGCAAGTAAGTAAACTCTATGCGTAAAACTTCATCGAAAAATATCGTCCTTCTCTTTCTAAAATCAATGAATATTTCATTCATATCAGCTAAGCAGACTCCATGGACTAAATGATTTTGTGTTAAAGAATTACAGCGATTCTAATACAACTCATTCTACATATTTTGCTGTTTACATAGGTGAAAAATAGGCTTAATAGTAGAAATAATCAAATTTGGAAGAGCATTTAAACTGAAATATATTGTCATTGCGTTGTTTCAGTATGTAGATGCACAGAATTTAGGCAAAAATAAAGTAGTTTTAGGACGGATACAACACTCAATATGAATTAAAAAGAACTTTAAAAATCACGATTTTGACACAAGATGGATGCCATATATCATTTTGAAGTGGGTCATGTGATCGTTTCATATCATGGACACGTGATCGCTTCATATAAGAGGTGTTATTATTATTTTAATTTTTATTTAAAAAACAATTGAATATATTTCGCTGAATTTTTTTTTTATATATTTTATGGAACAATTTGAATATTGCCTAAAATTTTCGAAGCAATTTGTGAATTTTAAATCCGCTTAAAAAATGCTTGAAAAATTAGGTCCCATAGGGCTCAATGTATTCCATTTTTTCAACCCGGGTTCAATCCAAAACTAATTGGGTGATATTATTCATTTATATTCCCATAGGTCCTATAGACCGTCTGAACAACATACTAAAATTTCATTTTGATTAAGTCATTTTTACGGCAGTTATCGTGCTGACAGACAGACAGACAGACAGAATGAACAAAGTCATAAACACTTTTCAACTTTGTTGTAAAGTGTTAAAAATCTGATGGTGGCTCCAGTTTGATGGAGCCAAAATGGTTTTGTATTCTTGAGTTCTTGGGAGGGGGGGGGGGGGACTACAATAAAATTCAATTATATGTCCTTGTAGGGCTTTTGACTGCAAAGATTTTTATCTATTAGGTTCAGAGATATAAGTGGTCCAAAGTGATTACATTTTTCATACTGCTCAGATTTCAGCTGGATACCCCGACCAGTGGTTGGAAAAACTACTTTATTATTGTAGTGCTCTACAACTACATTATGACAAATGTAGTTAACTACAACTACTTTTTTAAAAAGTAGTGACTACAAACGACTTTTAAAATGTAGTCTCTACATAACTACTTCTATAAGACGAATTTTGCCACAGCTTTAATTTTCAAAACGTTAAGGATATGGGTATACTGTAGTAATTTAACATACTTATTCTGAATAATTAAAATTTATTGACCCCAAATTTATTGATCAACTTACCATTCTTTACATTTTTACCCACTTCTGAAAACAGTAAAGTAAAATTATAAACTTTAAAATCAAAGTGAAATTTTTGTAGGTCGTGGAAAGGAGATTTTATAAAAGGACTTTAAATCCTATTTTTGGTAGTCTTTGATTTTAAAAGTTTAATTAAAGTTGACGTGTATTGACGTGTATTTTATTTATTAAAAGTATAAAATAAAATAAAAGTAAAAACTATTTATTTAAAAACATGTTTGTTCATTTTTAGTAGAATTTGCATCTCAAAATTGCAATCAGATAAGCAGGATCTTTTGGGAAATAACGCATCTGAATATATCCATATAAAAATAAATTTCATAAGGCAATGATCTTCCTAACCCTGCAGCCATTCATCATACATCGTTGCGCAGAACACTAAATTTCATACAAATGAAGAAAGGGTGATTACATGATATGTAGAATGACACCTTATTTGCTTACTGAAGTAACGTTAAAAGCAGTGTCAAAACTCAATACAAACTAGTGATTTATTGTATCGCACTACTCGCTACACTACTTATTTTTAAAAGTAGAGTGTTACACTACAAACTATGAGTAAAAGTAGTGACTACTGTAGTTTCGCTACTTGTAGCACGCTACTTACGACCACTGACCCTGACAATAGACATTCATGTCAAAAAGTAAAATTAACTTGAGTGTAGCTCAACTTGACTCTCTCATACCAGAATCTATTTCTTAGTAACTTTTTCCCCCCTTAAATATTTTCTTGTAAATCTGTATTGTGGTTCCAAATGATTTCTTTTATAGCAAGTTACCCTTCACTTTGAAGGGCTTGAATTTTTTCCGATTGATACCACACTTGACAATGTACCCCCGAGGGAGGCTAGTGGCATCACTAACAAAAAAAATTTTATTGCAGCTATTTATCATAACAATGATTAAAACTATTAAGTCTTATGATCATTGAGCCATAAATAAACCCTTTTATGCATGATTATGTCAAATTTTGTTCTATGCTGCCAGGTAAAAAAATATAAAATTTCAAATACATTCCAAAGTCTTCGCCCAAATTAAAAAAAAAAAAAAATCTAGTTCTAGATTTTTTTTATAACAAAGCCGGATATAAAGTTTTATGAAAATCCATTAATATTTCTGGCCACTATTGTGAACATAAGAAATTGATCACAGACAGACATCACTCCAAAAATAGTCACTGTACTGTATAACATAGTATGAAAAAGTAAATATAGCACTCCTCCCATTTTAACACAAAATCATATTATAAGTATCGTTATAAACAAATTCCATGTATAAAATAAGGATACTTCTAGTTGCATTTTACTATATATAATAGAAAATAGAAAATATAAGAATTGAATCTTTCAAAAAAAAAAAAAACTAATTTAATTCTATACTTGAGAGATAAATACTTTGGCATTGCACTTCATCTGTTCCATTTGGGCAGTGCTTTATTCCATCGCATACAAAATGCGGCTGAAGACATCTTCCATCTTCACATATAAATTCTTCATTTATACAACCTAAAAATATATTTAATTAAGGATCTACTTAGAAGAATTTAGTAAACTTACAAAATATCAAGCTTTATGTTGAAAACCAAGGTTTTATCATTCAATACCACTTCTTTGACCCAGACCGTATGGACTACCAAACCACTGGGCTGTTGCGCCCCATCATTCAACACTTGTAAAAGGTACTCTATCTTGAATAATACTCTGGTCTTTGAAGTGTTGGAAACCAACTGTCAAATATAATTCTTAGAAATCTGTAATTGTACATATAAACATTTCAAACTGCCGCAATACAGTAGTACCCTCATATCCAGTGATTCAATATCTACGGTTTTGGTTATCCACAGTTTATTCTGTTTCTACAAAAAAAAATATTTGAAAATTAAAGAAATAAACTGTTTATTAATTTTAAACCAGAACTGAGTCTGCATTTTTTGAGTAAAAGACTGTTTTTCTTTTTTTTAAATGCAGGTTATGTACAGGTACATACATAGGATAACTATTATTAAATCATGTTGAAAACCCAGACCACATGGCAGACCTGAAGGCTTACTGCAGCTTTGTGTGTGGCCGGATTATTAAATATGTTGTTGTTAAAACCCAGACCATCCGACATACCAGAAAGGTGTAAGGTAACTGTTTGGACGGTCGGGAAGTGCCACCCAATTTAGACCGGAACCCAGTGGAGGAGGCATCCACAGGGACCGTACCCTCCTTCCCCTACCACCAACCTCTCAGAAGGACGGATTATTAAATATGTGTAGTAACACATTTTTTCATTGTTCATGCAACACTTTGATGGAAATGAATGATTTTTACTTATCTATCACTTTTTGAAACTGCATATGATACTGTACAGTACAAGTGTACTGTAGTTTTTCATTGCTCTATAATCTCTTGAGGATTAGATTAAAATGTCAGAATTCTTTACTTTTATGCACACACTCATACATGAGAGAGACAGTAAGAGAGAAATAATACATTGTTAATAATTGTGACTTTATTAAATGTTGGTAATGTCTTATTGTGCATAATTCATCAATTAAACTTTACCGTATTTATGTATCTTACATGAATATCATGGTATCATTCGGTATTACCTGCAGTTTCATGTAACTGTGTTAGGTCTTGAAATGTATTACCTGCAGATCTGGGAGTACCACTATATGTAAATATTCTCTCTAAAAATGAATGTAGTTAAGTGTGTATGCATATATACATATTATATATAAATATATATATATATATACAGAAGGTTGTTCGCACTTTATGGAAATGATTTTGTATTTATGTTTCTCGTTAGTATTTTGTGATAAAGATTTGGTATTTTCAATATAATTGTCTGCTAATGTTTTGTTTTAATTGGAATATAGAATAAGAGATTTATTTTGAAAATGGCTCCTGGAATTGATAGATGGCTCGAAAGTTGCTTAAATGCGCTTTCCGAGGAAAAATATTCATATCAAGAAATTGTAAAGCAGTGTAAAACTCGAGGTTATTGCATTTCATAGAAAGATATTTTTAATATATTAAATTTGAAAAGGAAAAAGCGTTTAGCTGAAAGTAAAAATAAAAAAATGGCTGCAAAATTGCATCCTAAAACTGTTCGAAAGCGGGAAATATCAAGAAAGTAAAGTCTCTGAATCTAAAAGAAAATCCACCAACTCAAAGATCCATCGCATTGAAACTGGGAATGTCTTCTGGCACTGTAAGTAAAATCATTCATAAAGATTTGAAGTTAAAAAAGATGTTTAAATCAAAAGTTCATTTGCTTTTGCCAAAGCATATTGCAGAAAGAAAAATAAATTGTAGAAAATTATATGAAAAACACCTAACTGCTGATAAATGAAAATTTGTAGTAACATTCGATGAGGCATGGGTGTATTTAAGTGACTGTAATAAAAAATGAGCAATTTTCTATTGCTCAACTGACAAAAATGGCAGTAGGAAATGGCTTTGTCAATATACAGAAAAGTTCCCAAAGGGATTCATGATAGTTGCAGGATTTTGTTACAAAAGTAAATTAAAACTAAAAAAAAAAGTCTCAACTAAAGCTAAAAAATTAATTCACCATTATCAGCAGAATATTTTAGAACCAATTTTTGAAGAAGAAATTCCACCCTTATATGGAAAGGACATCAATGAAGTTGAGCTTCATATGGACAAAGCCTCTAGTCACACGTCTAAGTCAACTGCCGCATATTTAGCAAAGAAAGAATCAGAAACAGCAGTAAAATATATACCCATTTAATGAAATATCTGTAAAATCACCCAACGCTTCTCTTATGAACTTTTGCACCTTCGGTTTGCTGAAACGAGCCTTAGGAAAACTGTATCCAAGAACACTGAACGGACTTTGGAAAACAAACCAAGAGGAGTGGGATAAAATTGACCTGATTGTGCTCAGAAACAAAAAGTTTACTTTCGTGGAAAATTCGAACTAGAGCTATAGTCAAGAATAAAGGTTATCAGATAGAAGCAAATCACCGCAAGAAATATTCCCTTTATGCATTAAAATTAATTATCAAAATAGTTTCCATAAAGTGCAAACTACCTTCTGTGTGTATATATATATATATATATATATATATATATATATATATATATATATAAATTCTTACTCTATTACTGCAAGTAAATTACTACTAAATTATTTAAATGTAATAAATAATTTACATTATTCTAGTAATTACTATTATTTAGAATAAGGTAGTTAAGAATTAAAGAATAAATTAACATTACTAGGTAAAATAATAGGATTTCAAACTTTTGATTTTAAAGATCGATTTAATAATATTAAGATCTCTGATCATTATGATGTACTTTTAGCTCTATACAGGGTGTCTCAAAAAGATTGAAACACACTTTAATTCTTTACCTGTTTGATGTTGGGTTGCTTTAGAATTTAGGTAATTTGGGGATTTGAAAATTTACTTTTATTTCTTTTTCCCTGGCTCAATATTCTTAATTTGGTAATATTTAAATAATATTTATTGGCTTTTTCATTTATTCTTTAATTAGAATATTTTTAATTTTCTAAATTAATTTTCTTTATAATATTCTTAATTAAAAATGTTCCATTCCTTAAATTAATATTACTTTTGATTTGTAAATTTTAAAAATTATTTATTTATTTGATTCCCCTTAAAATTCCCTTTAATTTGATGTCCCATTTTCACATTTTGGTTAGAAATTCCGTTTGTTCTACAGTTTCAAGTTATTTCCATGTCTCACTGTAATTCTAAAATTTCAGTTGCGGCCATTTTCGGAATTCTGTTTTGCGGGCTTTTTACTGCGATTAATAACGCCACCTAAGCGTTTTTTGCGCCTCTTTGGAATTCGGGATTTATTTTAATTGGTTCGCGTTTTTACGGATCGTCTGCTCTCGGAATTATGAGTATTATTTTGGCAATTCTAATTTCGGTAAGCGAATTTTAATTGCTGCCGTTTATCTAAACTCGCCCTTTTGCCGCAAGTATAAATACGCGCGCAGAACTTTTCAGTTTCAGTTTTTTGTTGAAATCCTTCGTCGGTGTTAGCGCGAGAAGCGCGTTGTTTATTTTCGAATGGAACTTATGTTCCACGCGAGTTTTTAATGGAACATTAAGTTCCTCGCGTTATTCTTTTTTTTCATTAGTTGTTTTAATTTAAATTATGCATTTTTCAAGCTTTTTCGCGTAATTCGCGACGTAACTCTCCAGAAAAGTGTATGGTGAAATTCCTTTTGCGAGTTATGTAAATGAAGCGTCTGACGATGACGTCCGAGTATTGAGAAAATCCTAGCGTTCCAGATGTGGTTGTTAGGCCTCTGCTGATGTTTTTCAAAAGTGCTGAATCCTCTCCTGTTTCAAGTTTGGTGATTTCCCGAAAACCAGTTTTTTCCAAAATCTGTGCAGCTCCAATGATTGGAACTTTCCCCCTGTCTGGCGGCCCATCCGGGTGAATACTGATGTTTTATTTAAACCCTTAATTTCTTTAATTCTGAATATGATTTCTCAATATTTTTTTTAATGTATTTAATTAAATTTTATTCTGTAAAATTAAAATTCTAAAACTTTATTCTGAGAGCAAATTTCTAAACCTTCATAATGTTTTAAGAGCCTGGGTTAAATTCTAAAATTCTTTAAATTTAATATTTTTGTTAATGATTTTTGATGAAATTTAAATAGATTGTTTTGAGTAAAGTTTTTATGCTAATTCCTTAATTTTAACTAAGTTGATAAAATTCTAAAATTCTAATGTTAATTCTTTCTGAGTTGCCTGCCTGTGAGCAGTGTTTTTGTATTTGTTAATTTGAAGTACAATTTAATAAACTAATTTTCTTTAAACTAAATATTATGTCTTCATTTATCTTTTTTTAAACACAGCAGGTTTTATTCTATCTGTTAAACACAACATTGAGATAAGTGGGCAATGCAAATTGCAAAAATGTTGAAAGTAAGGTTGGAAATAAGACTAAGTAAATGAAATGGTCCTTCCATTAATTTTCAAAAAATTACACTTTTTAAATTTTTATATGACCCCCCTTAGACAAATTTGGTCAATCAGAAAATTTTTATTTTTAATACAACAAGATCAATAAAAAACCCCTGCATATCTGTATCTTTAAAATCAACTAAATTATGATAAAAGAAAAAATCTGACTTATGCAAGTTTTCTGTACCATGTGAAAGGCTGTTTCATCAGTGAAAATAGGGATGATACACAAATTGACAATGGAAATTGTTTAGATCACAAATATGTTAATATATGCCAAAATTTTTATCACAAATGCATCTAAATAAGCATTACACAGACAGAGATCATATAAATCAGTGGTACTCACTATGCGGTTGGGTATCCTATGTATTATCATCCAGTTTTACCTTTTTTGTGATATTTTACAAATTTACATTTCTAATTTGATGTTTGGTCCCCATTCACAATGTTCAATTTTCAATTAAATATAACATGCTCAATTTTAAAGATACAGATATGCAGTTTTTAATGATTCTGTTCCATTAAAAATTTTCTGATTGACCAAATTTGTCTAAGGGGGTCGTATAAAAATTTAAAAAGTGTAACCTTTTGAAAATTAATGGGAGGACTATTTCATTAACATAGTCTTATTTTCTACCTTACTTTCAGTACTTTTGCAATTTGCATTGTCCACTTATCTCCAATAGGTAAAGAATTAAAGCATGTTTCAATCTTTTTGGGACACCCTGTATGTTTGTATGTGTATATATATATATATATATATATATATATACACTGAATTCCAAATTATCCGTGTGCGGATTATCCGTGCAGTTTGAAACACGGCACATAAACAAAATATTACAGACTTTTTTATAAAGAAAACTTTAATTTATATGGAAGTTTTCCCTTATTACTTATATTCTACTCTAATTAAACCGTAACATTTAAAGTATTTTGCTTAGACTCTGTTTTTTAAATTTTATGTTAATTTTTGGTGGATTCTTGTTCATTTTTAACTTATTTACGGGTTACAGGGCCATTGTTCAATTATCCGTGTTTTCTGATTTTTCATGTAAACCCGAACATTAATTAGCACGGATAATCGGGAGTACAGTGTATATATACATATACATATAGGTCGTGCTGCTGATCATCATTGTCGCATATAGCGAAAGAGAATTCAATTTGGCGATTGAAAACAATATTTGGAGAAATGTTGGCAATTATGAAAGCTGCCAATGCCAAATTAAAAGTTGAGGAATACTGATCGTAAGGAGTACTACTATTTGTCTTTGCCAAAACAATGATCTTTGGAATTCTAGAATATATAAATGAAAGCAAATTTTTCAAATGGAACTTCAAAATAAAGTTTGGCGAATAAAATCTATTTGGTGAAAGAAAATTTCATTTGGTGAAATAATCAAAAATCCAGAGTAACCCCTATGTATATATATTATTTTTCAAACTGTTCTATAGAAGACTGCTTTTACACAAGAAACAACCATGTTGATAAAATTGCAAAACTAAATGCAAAAAATATACATGCATAAAACCATTGACTTTCAGGGTTCTCACACTTTACAAGTAACAAAAAAAGGACTTCTTAAGGACCTAAATTGCATTTACATATTATATTGAATTAAGCAATTACAATCTCCAATTTGAAGAGTTTCACTGTTATGTTATGCAATTGATCAAAGATAGCAGAAACAAAAACCAAAAGCATACAGGTACAGGGCAAACAAATAGTTGGCAAAGATGTGGTTTATTTGGCTATTGCATTCATTTGAAATCTTTTCTGAAATGGTTATTTTTCCACAAGAAAAAAATGCAGAATTTTTCCACAGGGAAATAATGGCTTGCTTAACAAAATTTGGAAGATTTGGGCTGAACTGCAATGCCTGAGCTAATACCAGTTTTGTTTTGTGGATAAAATTAGGTCATATTTCTCTCATTTTTCAGTTGCACTTCGATCAATTGGGGATATTTCTAATTGGATGGGTAAATGAATAAATATGAAGGAATTGTCCTACAGATTTAATTCAAACATCACGTGAAAAAACATTATTTGATCTTTTTGATGGTGGAAACTGTGATAACACTTTTGGTTGACAGAAGAATGTTCCGATGCATGAAAAATCTTTCAAAATAGTGTTAAAAGATAAAATTGTAGCAACAGTATGATCGCGTCGAAAACAACTGCTGCACATTCAGTATTTCAGCACTGGCAATCATGCTAAGCCGAATTGCTTATGCATAATGTTTCTTACATGTATTTGCGCTAAGAAGTAATTTCTTGTATTTAATTCCATTAAATTGCTGTTAGTGTACTGTGTTTCAATAGACCACCTGAACTACAAAATAACTAAAAAAAATAAATAATTAGAATTTAAACTCTCAAAAAGGCATATATATCATCCTGGGTCCTGAAGTACCGCTGTACTAAATTTCGTAACTGTCTGATGCTTAGATTTCCATCTACAGACCACACATGTAGACACACACACACACACACCTCTTATTATGTAAGACAATAAAATCCAAGAATAAAATAATTCGGTCTTTCACATATAGAATATGTATATAACCCGAGGTTTTCTACAATGTAGAATATGTCAGTAGAAAGCCACATATTATATGTCAAATGTAATAAAGATATTCTGCATGCCCAACCCTGGCTAAAGCTCAATGTTAGTCCTGACAATGTAAAAAGACTCCACCCAGACTGACGACAACTGTTACTAGATACTCTATAAGGGATCATATAAGCTCAGGACCAACCAAAAATTTTATTCCAGCACTAACTTTGATAGCAGCATTACGACAGGGTAGAAGAGTTTCTTCAATTTTTTATTATTTCCTTTTTAAAATTAATGGTGGGCTCTTCGCTAACACTTTCTGAAAGCCATGCAAGTTCAAATTGTTTTTCAACAACCAGTATTTCTGCTCTTTATTTCCAAACATATAGAAAAGAGGTATTCACATAATTGAGTAAACATTTGTAATGATTTCAAATTGAAAAGAATATTGTGACATTGGGAGCCCCATTTTAATAAGGAAAGTAATGTAATAATTTTTTAAAAATAAGAACTCACTTACTTCCTGTGCGATAAGGACTGTAAGACATATTAACAACAGAGTGTACATCTAAATAGCCATGGAACCTAATGTATAAGTCACTTGAAGCATTTGCAGTAGTTTCTATATCAAAAATAGTACAGTTTTCAATGGCACAATCAATGATTTTAACAATCTCAGATTTTGAATGACGACCACTTCTGATTTCCAAAGTACTTTTATGACCTGCAATGGCAAAATGGAAGTTAATTTGAGAAAAAGTATATTGAATACTAGAATGAACTATTCAAATTACACCAGGGTCCTAAATAAGTGTCTGATACATAAATTATACAACACAAATAATGCTGCCCAGTTTTTGAAATGCTTATACTAGACATAAAGTCATTACCAAACTCAGTATTTTCCATGCACATTTATGCCAATTGTGCATTGAAACTTAACAAAGACTCTATAAATATATTATGCAACAGACACCTCCAGTTGTGACATAAAGACAGAACTTTTCCCACTCATATGAGAAATTAAAATCACAATTCATAGGAAATTTAAAAATGGAATAATTAAAAAATTATTAGAATGCAAAGATATCACTATATTCATGCCAAACATTAAAATCTTGTGAATCTTTAATTCCCTGATGCGACAGAATAAATAAAAAATAAGCAAATACTTGCAAAATAAGAAAAGGGGAATACTAGTAAGTCTCTTGAACCTGTATAATTAAATAATAAACGTTCCAAAATTGCTTATTAAAATCAACCCAACAATTTCATATATATTTTAGATAAAAGAAATTAGATGTTAAGTAGGATTTAACAATTTTTTAGGATCTACTACAAAACCAATCACAAAACAAAAGAATTTAGTATATATGATGTTGTTGAAACCCAGACCGTCCGACCTACCAGAAAGGTGTAAGGTAACAGTTTGGACGGTCGGGAAGTGATACCCAATTTAGACCGGAACCCAGTGGGGGAGGCATCCACAGGGACCGTACCCTCCTTCCCCTACCACCAACCTCTCGGAAGGACTTTCGGACCCACATGTTTAACGTGATCGTACTCCGCATGAACACGGCGGCAGTTTTGGCAGCGGCTGGAATCGAACCCGGGCCTACCGAGTGCAATTCCAGCGCGCTAACCAATGGGCTACCGCGCCCCAGTATATATGATGTAAAGTTATTCTCACAAAATTTTCTAAACTTACCAATATCTCTTAAGTGAATGGAAATAGACCTGTATGATTTCGTGACAAAGGTATTTGAAATAATGTGCCATACACAATCATATAGAGCAAAGTTTGCACGAGCTTTTATGCTCATAAAACCCACTTGTTCTGCTTGAGTGCCTCCACAATCTAGAAGGAAAATAATCTTATAATATACTGAAATATACAATACAGAATTCTGATAATTGCAAATAAAACTATTTAGAAGTAAAATGGAATATTAAATACAAAAAATTTAATATACATTGAGAATAGCAGGGGGAAAATCCTATTCTATTAAACAAATATTGAACATGTAAGTTAAATTGATAAAAGATAGGCATGAAATTGAATTTCTAAACTAAAATATAAAACTTTTTGCAAAACTGAGTAATTTTACAATTATTTAAAATTTATTAAGATGATTTCATTTTTAATAAGATTTTATTATAATTTAAGTAGCTTCTGAAATTTATGAAGTAATGATTGATTGCAAGGATATTTTCAGGAAAATATGTAACTATTTTTAATTCACTTACAGGGTTCATCCACTTTTCAAACTTAAATTCTTGGCAGTTTCACTAAAATTATTGGTGAAATTTCATACCAATGTCTTAAAATCAATTTAATAAGAAATTATTTGTAGATTTTATCTATATTTTATGTTAACAGTTTTCTGTTGGGATAATTATGTATCTCCTTGAAAACCTGCATAATTTGTCATTACTTCAGCTACTTATTTAAATTGATAAAACACTATTTAAAATGAAATCCACATAGTAAACTTGGAAAAAATTATAAAAAATACTGAGTTCTGTAAGAAGTTTTTGTTTGACATTTGAAAATTCAATTTTGTGCCCATCTTTTATTAATTGAAGTTACATATTTAATATTTGATTAGTAGAACAGGATTTTTCTTTCCTGCTATTCATAATATATATTAAATTCTTATATTCTGCATTTAACGGAGTAGTTGAAGAAATCTTTTTTGCCTCTCAAACATAAACTTTATTTTTTTTACCTTGTGTACTAACAAAATTGCTTTATTATACATTAAATAGGAGCATGTTTATAGTATATAATAGAAAATGTAAACACTGTTGCTCAGGATTTAAGATGCAAACCTATGATTAAAATTACACCTGAACATATAGCGAATTCTTGAAACCCAACAATACTTTTATGATACAGTGGCTTACATTAAATAGTAATTTGCTGCACAGGTGTAATATGTCCTAAATAAGCATGCGGGGAGCATGCATTCTGGACAAACTTCCTTCATTTCCGAATTATCAGCAACTTCAATATATTTATATTACCATCAGTAAAATTAATTTTGAAAAAACTCAAAAACATTCCCATAACATTATTAACATTTACTTATCAGATAACGTTGCCGATACAACACTGAAAATTATTCGAACTAAAATTTAGTTTAAAACAGAGTTTGAAAAATATCATTAACTGATTACTCTCAATAAATATGTCATCGCTTCCCATAGCAACAGTTACAGGCTGTGACATCAGTTGCAAAACCCAGTGCATAGCAACCAGCGAATCACCAGCAAAATCAAATACGTCAATTTTTAAGCTTTTACTTGAAAATACACAGAAAATGAAGAATAGAGTAATAATACATTTTTTTTATTACAATGCAAAGATATACACCCATATTTTTCTTTCAAAATATACAATTGTGATTATCCTCCGTTTTCAGATTCAATGAAATAATTAGATAACCTAAAACATATTTTTGATACATTTAAAAATAAATATAAAGGACTTATCTTACAGATTCAGTTCAAAGACTGTTAGAAAGAACATTTTTCGATTTTTCCCGATGATGTCAAGAAAAACTGATATCTTTTATAGCTAAGGTACCAATTTGTTATTGTTGTTGAGACCCAGACCATCCAACCTACCAGAAAGGTGTAAGTTAACCGTTTGGACGGCTGGGAAGAAGGTACCAATTTGTGTAAAAGTCGCTTAAAATTGTGTTACACAATAAAATAACTAAAAAAGAACTAATTCAAATTAAAAAAAACTCATTGAGGTCTACTGCATTGGGAGTTCAGCCAACTGCACCGAATTTTGCGGCTGCCAGAAGCTTAGATTTTACGCTACAAATGACACACAAAAAAGAACAGACAGAAGAAAGTGACAGACATCTTTTATTATGCAAGATACAGTCAGAAGGTAAGGATGGGGGTTTATAAAGGAAATTTAACCTCACTTAACTGTACTTTAATACATCTTTATATTTAAGAAATATTAAAAAAATGCTTACCTGTATATGGTACAAAAAATGAGTCGGGAACTGAAAAATAAGGAAATAATTTTATAAGAAACATTTATTTAAATGCAAAATACTAATGATTAAATATTATGTAAATACTTACTTTTTACAAATGAACATAGAGCTCTAAAACCAGGCATGCCATCTTCATCACTGGACACAAACTTCAAGGTGAGAAAATTTGATTGAGAAACAATTACAGGAGGACGAAATATATTGCCATAAAATCTTGTAGGGTGGGTATCATTATTTCCATCAACCTGAAAAATGAGTTATAGGTATACAAGTTAATACTCAGTTTAAGATGGACAAATTATTGACTCAGCAGAGTTTAAGGTTTAGAATAGGAAAGAAAGACATGGTAATAATTTTTATGATATGGATAAAAATATTATAACTTGATACCTTTATAATCACAAAACTCGCCTGTAAGTTCGAAAAAATTTGGAAGATACTCCAACTGCAGATAGCAGATTGGCACTTTAGTATATACTTTTTGGCATGAAATAGCCATTATTGGCAATAATAGAAACTTGCTATAACAAACTTTGAGCTATCCCCAATTAAATAAAAAGAATTAATTCACAAATTTATCAAAAGCTTTCGTACTTATTGGTCCCATTGGCAGAATATAAACATAGTTTGTTGACAGTGAATACTCTGGAGCTTCTAATACGTATTTGAACTGATATTACTGGGAAAAGCCATGTTAAACAGGACTGAACTAAGCTGTATAGCATTGCAATTTGCAAGTCAATTTTACCTTTTTGCAAATAACTAATAAAAATGTATTGCCAAAGTACTATTCAAGAAAAATTCCTCTCCTAATTTTTTTTTTAAATCAATCGAAAATCTTGTCAGCTGTATTTATTTTGATCATCCAAAAAAGTTACGACTAAGGATAGTGGCTCTTGCTTATTATAATGCACCTCACTCGCAGCATATGTGTACGTTTTTCATCTGAAATACTGTTCTACATCCCTGTATAGGCCGCTAGTGGGGAATGATGCTTCTTATACATAAACAGAATTAAAAACGATTGGCACAATTGTTTAAAAGAAATAATTTTGGATTATTTTATCCGTATAAAAATGGCAGCTATTTCTCAGATGCAATTTTCTTTTTTTTAAGAAAAACCATTAAAAATGATTGGGTTATAAATGGGTCAATAATAAAATTTGTCATTTTTCATATTTTGCTACAATTCTATTATGAATCTTTACATTTAACTGTTTATCATCTAGAGCAGGGGGTCTGCAACCTTTTAACATTAACAAGCAATCATTAAAAAAAAAAAAAATCATACAGAAGCATCAGACAAAAGAACTAAAGTGTATATGCATTCTTACATTTATAAAAATCTGATGTGGGCAACACATTACTTTCCTTATATAATGCAATGAATTTACTACTTTTACAGTTAAAAAAAAGTTATTCTTATAGTAGATACTTATACTCTTTCCACGATATTGCATTTTCTTCAATTAGTCGTCATTTTCATTGATTTAGCGTCATTTTTATCAATTTGGCGAGATTTTTGTTAATTTGGCAACAATTAAAAATGTCGCCAAGTTGGCGACATTCCGCCAAATTCGCCGCCAAAATCTCGCCAAGCGTTATGGACAGAGAAATAAGTTATTCTTACAGCAGATAAATGACTATTGGTGTTCAAATACAAAAGTATTACTCAAAGTATCTTTTTTCATGAATGGAACAAGCTAGATCCACGAAAATGATGTCACCAAATTTATTGCATGGTATTACATATGAAAAGTGAACATGTTTCTCAATAGGAAATATTTTTTTTTATTTTATATAACTTTTTGATAATTTTTTTGAAAAATGTGCAATATCTCGAAAACTGTTCATGTTAGCGTTCTAAAGTTTATGTCA
The DNA here is from genome assembly GCA_951213105.1 of Amaurobius ferox. NCBI lineage: Eukaryota > Metazoa > Arthropoda > Arachnida > Araneae > Amaurobiidae > Amaurobius > Amaurobius ferox. Next base: position 125,814,070 of record OX578149.1, on the reverse strand, counting down.
ATCGTTTTGTAATAAAAAAATTACATAAGATATGTCTATTTGCGTAACTTTATTAGCGGTTTTGATTTTTGACGATTTTTTCAAAATTTCACTCGAAAATTTAGGGGGGTTCTGAACATTCGATGGAGTATAAAAGCAATAGGTTTCCAGTGTTTACGGATTGTGATTTCTGTACCAAATTTCGTTCGAATCAGTCTATTTGTTAGTCAGTTATAGAGCACACACACACACACACACACACACACACACACACACACACACACACCACTTCAAAAATGTTTGATTCGTGATCAGGGATGCTTGAAACGTGCTCTCCTGTCGAAAACTCTAATTCAAATTTTCGACCCCGTCACAATACTTTCTTTATACATTATGTATATAAGGAAAGTAAAAATGGTAGTCACAAGCATTAAATGCCAGACCTCTGATCTACAGGATCATTAGCACCTTTGTCACTATTTACATTAAATAAATAGTAGAATACAAACTAAAATAATTTTATGAAAATTAGTTTATGGAGAATATTTTTTATTTACTACTATTTTATTAATTTTTTGTTAATCTGAAAATTGTTATTCAAACTTGTATAATTGTGAATCAACTTTGATTTTAATTAGCACTTTTGATAATCATTTTCAAATCCTTATGGATGCCCTGATACTAATGTACTTGAAACCTATACTTGCTCATGGTTACCCTCTTTCTAGAGAAATATCCTCTCTCAACAGGATAATGCCAGATCACATTGATTCAGAGTAGCAATATATTGACTAGGGGCTTACTAATCCGAATTGGCTTATCCACAGTAGCTAATAACTTCTATATATATAGGCTAAATTGTCTGAATAACTAGTTGTACAAAAGAGATGAAATAAAATGCCCTAGCAAATCAAATGAAGTTCATGGAAGCAGGACCAGATTAAACTTTTAGGGGGTTCTAGACAATGTTTTCCCGGGACTCATGGTGTAAATAAGCCTGCATAATTATTACTTTTGAGGAAATTAGGAAAAATAAACTTATTATATCATTCACTTATCAAATTAAGATTTCCTAATACAATATACATATATGTACTTCCAAAATCAAATAAAAAATTATGATAATATGAAACAATAGGAAGAGAAACTTATTACATCTTTTATCGAATTAATATTTTTCTTAACACAAAATACACACATGCACTTCCAAAATTAAGTAAAACATAACGATAATATAAAACTTAAATTTATACCAGATTATACAATTTATTTTACAAATCTTTTTCTTGCTCTTATTTCAGCAAAATGATCAATTATTTTTTCATAATTAATATTATCTAGATCATTTTGTTCTAAGCATAATACAGTCAGCTTAACTTTGACTTCAGAAATTCTGTACAATATAGCTTTGTAACAGTGTAATTTTATCCCACAGTTGAATTAAATAATACTGGCTGGATTAACATGTGTATACTGTACATACTTTGATAAATGTAACAAATGACTTACTTTACACCATTTGGATAAAGAAACAAAGAATTAATAATGCAACTAAACTAATAACTACAAAATCATTCATCTATTGTAAACAAATTTCACAGTCACAAAACATCACAACCTAATAAAAGATGAAAGTGTTTTTGATTGCTGGCATATGACTTTTTATACATTACGGAAGTAAGCGCCTTCATCTGATAGGCAGAAACTGGTCATGAGACCAGTAAAGTCATGGTCTCCTCACACAGCTACTTATTCCATTGCCGGAACAAGATGGCGACTTTCAATTTAGGTCGGTCTTCAACAGGCCTTTCAAAAAGCAAGCCCTAAGCATTTTTCTCATTTTACTCGACTATGATCCGAACCTGTGTGGAAGAATAAATGTGGAACAAAACCTTTCATTATTGCCTATTTCTTTACTCTCTTTATTTAGCGTATATATTATTTGCAATTAATATACTAGTGTTTGAGTCAAACTGGTACTTTTATCTCTGCAACATTATTAAAAGTGAGTGCCTTCGTCTGCTAGACAGAAATGTGTCACGAGACCCATAAAGTCACGGCCTCCTCACACAGCTACTTATTCCATTGCCAGAACAAGATTGTGACTTTCAGTTTATGTTGGTATTCAACAGGCCCTTCAAAAAGAAAGTCCTAGGTATTTGTCTTATTTTACTCTGCTATGATTTGGTCCTGTGTGGAAGAATAAATGTGGGATAAAATCTTTCATTATTGAATAAAACTCAAGGTCACAACACAAATTAAAATATGAAGGTCATTTATTGAACTTCTTAAAAGACGTATAAAATAGTTACAAAAGCCAGAGCGCTTTCAAGCGTATAAATGCCCTTCATCAGTGGCAACATAAGATGTAAAACATTCAATCGTTCATATATAGCAACCAGAAACACTGCAAAATTTGCATAAATAAAATGGTAATGTACAAGGCTATTAATTAATAATAAAACTCTAAAATCCAAATAAACAAACATGCACAGATTATTTAAAGCAGGCCAATAACAAGCAAAATACAAATACGACAAAACTACAAGCTCGAAAATTCAAAATTTTTTTAAAAAGAAGTCTAAGGTAACTGTGAAGAGGCTTGAATTGCATAGAGTCAAGAATGAGTCGTCAGGTAAAACTTAAAGTTTGAACGGCCCTAGAGTTTTGTTAAAGTCTAAATAGATGTGTTACCAACTGGATTATTCTTTCATTATTGCCTATTTCATTACTTTTTTATTTAGCGTATATATTATTTGCAATTAATATACTAGTGTTCGAATCAAACTGGTATTTTTATCTCTGCAACATTATTAAAAGTGGCTAATAAACTACAGAATAAAAATAAAACTATATCTGCAAGTACAAAAATGTTGGGAAGCACTGCATAGAATATCAATATATAAACATTAAAATTTGAAATTGAATGGCTTTACCTCAATAAATGACTGTCTAGATATTTGGAAGTCTAAAAATAACAGAACAATACGGCTTTTCACATCTGATTGCAACACATACTCAGCTCTATAACTTGGTGGATATGGGATTGGGAAATATGGAGTTTCTATAAAATGTTCGATACCATGATTATCTGAAGAACCAGTAAAAGTATAAACATTCCCTAGAAAAATACAAATTGTATAATTATTAATAAATTTCACAGAATATTAGACACGGTTAAGATATTCATTCCTATTCTGTAAAGGCAAATTGAAGGCCTTTACAGCAACAGTGGGCTAACCCACATTTTGTAAAAAAAAAAATTAATTTTAAAGTGATGAGAAAAAAAGTAGTAAGCATTACTTACACATTCTAGATTGTTGTGAAATACTCCTTTCACATATTTTAAATGGGAAAGGTTGATATGTATTGTGTGTGACAATGGTACAAGGTACCTAGGGAAAGATTTCGATATTATTTGGTTTCTTGAAATTTTTTTATTATACAGTTTCAATAGACTAATAGTGTTTTTCAAACTTTTTTGGTTGTGGAACCTTTTTGAAATTAAATTGGATGGAAGAACCCCAAAATGAGAAAAGTCCATTATGGACTAAATTTTGTATTCAAATTTTATGGGATTTCTTAATTTTTAAGAAAATTTACATAAAACCATCATGTGAGGGAACCCCAAGGTTTCCGCAGAACACACTTTGAAAATGCTGGATTAATAGAATACAGTTTTTTGCCCAAATCAGACCACAAACAATAAGGTTATCAATAATGGAATGTTTGGATGTAATGTTTTCAGTTACTCCACCAAGTGAGCGTGCTGTTGTCACAAGCGAAAAGTGTATATTGACATATGGTGCAGATGTTGAAGCACAGATGTTGCAGACCTAAAATTTAAATCTCAGTTTAAAGAGTATATAAAACCAAAAGAAAAATTATACATTGGATTTTGTATTGAATTCAGCAGATACAACAACCCAGCTGAACAATGGAGAGCTTATATAGTATACTGTGTGAAAAGTTCTGAAAAAAGCACATAACTCATGACGTTCTTAACTAATCTGCAAAATACTAGAACTCGTCAAAAGTCACAAGTTGATGATATTCTGCCAAATTCATCACCACAGTCAAGTGACTCAGGCCTTCAAATTATAACAATAGTTTTCTATTATGTATTTATAACAATATGATGTCCCTTCCATTACATACTTCCATTTAATCCCCAATCACATTTCTTTTAAGATCTGCTTTATTCCACACCCTAAGATGTTTCGTATCAAAAATATTTGTTCGCATATTGCTGCAAAAACTTATTTTAGCATGTCTGAAAAGTTTATTACCTGTTGCAGATCATGAATAAGGAACATTGTGAGTTATCACATGTTTGACTATGCTGTGAGTTGGTGCATTGTTTCAGTAAGGTCTTCCGTTATTAACATAAAACGGTACTTACGTATTATCGCAACCATGACAAAACGTAATTGATGTATCGTCCAATAAAGGTCCCGATCGATTCCAAGGACAACATGCAACAAAGTGATCTATATGAGGACCCACGTTCGAGCGGGCTCGAACTGGTTGGGGGACGTACGCACCGCTGGGACTGTGTCATCAGACAGGCCGGCTTCGCCGGACCAAGTCACAGAGCATACTAGACTCGCTTCTGGGACTCGCTTCTGGGTTTTTCTCAACCAGTTCGAGCCCGCTCGAACATGGGTCCTCATACAGATCCCTTGGCTGCATGTTGTCACGGTCCTTGCGCCGTGCGACGGTCCCAGAAGCGAGTCTAGTATGCTCTGTGACTTGGTCCGGCTAAGGCTCCTAGGTCCGGCAAAGCCGGCCTGTCTGACGACACAGTCCCAGCGGTGCGTACGTCCCCCCAACCAGTTCGAGCCCGCTCGAACGTGGGTCCTCATACAGATCACTTTGTTGCATGTTGTCCTTGGAATCGATCGGGACCTTTATTGGACGATACATCAATTACGTTTTGTCATGGTTGCGATAATACGTAAGTACCCATAAAACTTGTTAATATTAGAATAGTGGAAAATCTGCATATTAAAGATCCAGTGACATTTCTGTCCCTAGAGAGTTCTGAATTTACACTGCCAATTTTCATAATTCTTTTAAATAAAAGATCTACATTTAGAAAAGCCCCAGGTTATTGACTAAATCGAAAATACATTCAAATATGAATTATGACCCTTTATTGAATTTCACCAAGGGTTTTCTAAATCTACCTGGCCGAATTTAATGATTTTATTTTAAAACAAAAGACCTCTGCCTGTACATTAACCCAATATTTTTATTTAAATTGAGAATATATTCTAATTTACAGTACAGTTGCTTATTGAATTCATCTTATTCTCTGCTAATATTTACTCAGACAATTTTCATGATCTTTAGTTAAACGACATATTGAGTAGCAGATTAGCCCAAAATTTTTGCCTAAATAGAGAGTGCATTCAAATTTTAATTATGAATATTTATTAAATTTACTGAGTATATTCTCAGAATATACCCAGTTCATTACCAAATTAAAGGTCTCTACCTGCAGATTAGCCTAAAAGTTTCATCTAACATGAAAATGCATTCAAATTTGAATTATGACTATTTATTAAATCTGTTTTTTCCCAGCATATTTTCCAAAGCCAGTTTTTCATTTTTTATAGAAAAAGAAACCTTTTATATAGTAGGTCTATGATTACTAGCCTGTATTTAACTATGCTATGTTACATGCTAGGTCATTTGAAGATTTTATAAATTGAAATAAAGCTTTAGGGGAAAACAAACTTTGAATGTTAAACTTAAACAGTCATTTAGCGAATGAATTGCTCACTCCCTGATGCAAAATTTTTGCAAGAGGTTCAACAACTTACTTTGAGAAGGGGCGCGGTAGCCCATTGGTTAGCGCGCTGGAGTTGCATTCGGTAGGCCCGGGTTCGATTCCAGCCACTGCCAAAAACTACCGCCGTGTTCATGCGGAGTACGATCACGTTAAACATGTGGGTCCGAAAGTCCTTCCGAGAGGTTGGTGGTAGGGGAAGGAGGGTACGGTCCCTGTGGATGCCTCCCCCACTGGGTTCCGGTCTAAATTGGGTGGCACTTCCCGACCGTCCAAACAGTTACCTTACACCTTTCTGGTAGGTCGGACGGTCTGGGTTTCAACAACAACAACTTACTTTGAGAATGCAGTGAGGAAGTACAGTAAATTTCCAATAATTTGGAATGTTCGGGGCTTTAGTGGTGTCAGATTACCAAATTTTCCGAATTATCAGATATAAAATGAAATGGGATAAAAAATGGAAAAAATTAATTTAACGCAAAATAATGGATAATGTGATTTATTTGCATAAAACATTACAGATTGGATTACACTGCACAATATGTGAAAAAACAGGCATAGGAAAACTAAGTGACTACAATTGTTTCAAGGGCTTTTTGATCCCTCTTCATCAGTTTCAAAAATAGTGTGCTCTTGAACAGATGCTACGAACAACTTGATGGGGCAGACAAAGGGACATTCGAACAGAGCAAGAACACCCAAAGAGAAAATTTGCTAGTGATCAGCCATTGAAATGGAAACCTAACTATAAATATATCAACACAGGTAATAAAGGGGCCTTTACCCATGAACTGCACACCTTACTATTTCAATGGTTGATACTTGAAGCTGATATCTACACTGCTTTTTTAACACTTTACAACAAAGTTGAAAAGTGTTTATGACTTTGTTCATTCTGTCATTCTGTCTGTCTGTCTGTCTGTCCGTTAGCACGATAACTGCCGTAAAAATGAGTTTATCAAAATGAAATTTTAGTATGTTGTTCAGACGGTCTGTAGGACCTATGGGAATATAAATAAATAATATCACCCAATTAGTTTTTTATTGAACCCGGGTTGAAAAAATGAAATACATTGAACCCTATGGGACCTAATTTTTCAAACATTTTTTAAGTAAATTTAAAATTCACGAATTGCTTCGAAATTTTTAGGAAATATTCACATTATCCCATAGAATATATAAAAAAAAATTCAGTAAAATATGTTAAGTAGTTTTTTAATTAAAAAAATTATTTAATATAGGGAAAAAAACAAATTCAATTAAATTCTGACTTTGGGATATCTTCCAGAAAGAAAAGAGAGAGATATTATATAATAAATATCTCTCCATTTGTTAAAACGTTTTGCATATGGGAGTGGCTTCATATTTAAAAATAAATTTGGTAGATAACAATTTTTCATTTTTTTTAAATTTTATATAACTCTTCATGATAAATTTAATTGATGGCATTTTAAATGCACTTTCCTACGTCCTAGAGAGTTAAAATTTGGTACACAGCTTAAATTTGTTGAACATTTTATTCGACAAAAATTTGATGGATCTTTAAATATAGATCATACATTTTTTTCGAAATGGCCTGAAAATAATCCCCGTTCACTTCTATAAATCATTGGTGTAATATTGTTAAAAATTCTGATGTGGACAGCACATGTCTTTCCCTGCAGACTCATATTCGTTCTCTTTATTTATTCAATGATAATTTGAGTTTATCTGCACAACATAAGTATTTTAAATGACATTGAATTTACACGTTAAACTTAAATTTGGTTCTCATTTGATAGCTGGACTTATTGTCAAAGGTGGCGTAGCGAAAACGCGAAAAAACTAGAATATCTCAAGAACGGCTAGTCCTAGAGTAATGGGGTTAGTCTTATTCTTTTTGTTGTCAAAAATCACATATAAAATAGGAATTTAATTGATATAATTGAGCACACGTAGTCTTTTATTTTTATATATAACGATTTTTGCTGGCCATTTCGCAAAAATAGCCCGTTCCTTTTTCCCGAATCGTAGTAGAATAACCTACAAATGATTTATATACAAAATTTTGTTAAATTTGGTATATAAATCACTTGTAGGTTATTGAAATATTATACTCCAAATTTTGTTAAATTTGGTTCATTAGTTTTTAGCTAGAGTGGATAAAGGCAATTTCTGCGGCCATTTCGCAAAGAAGGCAGATTCTTTTATTACGAATCGTACTATAATCTAATGAACATCAGGATTTCCCACAAAAAATATACCTACCAAATTGTATGAAATTCGGTCCATTAGTTTTTCAATTAGAGTGGATGTAATATCCACACAGACACACAGAAACATACACAGATACACCCTTACACACACAGACGTCTTCCTAAAAGTAGTTTTTTCGTGTTCTAGAAGTTCCAAAACGTGTAGATACTTTGAAAATTCGAGTTCCGATCTTCGGCACGATTCCAATACTTTGAGTACATACACATACATATATATTATCTGTGTATTATCTGTGTATCTAAATTCCGTGCCTATGCAATTACAATAGTTGTGATTTTAAATGATCCCTAAACTTTTATTATTTCTTCAAGGAAGCCTAATTTTAACATATGCAGAATGCAAATATCTCAAGCGATTGTAAGATAAATTACATAAGAATTGCTGAATTTTTTTCACACAAAATTATTTAGCTCTGGAGTCTGGAATACAAGTTATATGAATGAAATATTCATTGATTTTGCATAAAGAATCAGATGATTTATATTTCGATACAGTTTTAAATATTTAAGTATAATAAATTACTGTAGTACTGTGATAATGTAAAAGATATTACCACTGAATGAATCACATTTTAGAAATTTTTAAATGAAATTACATTTCAGTTGGAAAGTGTTTCATAATCAATGCTTATGCATGATTGATCTTTCTTGTTAGTATATGTATCACTACAGTTTTATTTCTTTTTTATTTTGAATCTTTTGTTATTTTACCTTTAAATTTATTTTTAATTTTGTCCTATTTCTTTTTGGCTTTTCCTTTTCTAAATTCCTTTTTCTTAATTTGTCTTTCTTTTGACTTTTATCAAATACCTTTTATATTAAAAATTTTTAACAATATTGGTGTCTGAGCAGTTTTATTACTATATGACTATGTGTATCATCTATGTACATCATTGTCTATGTGTATTGTCTTTGTATATTTTACATTTATTTCTTAATGTTATTTCTGTTTTTTCTAGCCATCTGTTGGAACTGCTCAACACCTACTGAGTAAGCTGAATGGCCTGGGTAATAATAATAAAAATATTAATAAATGGTTGATATTACCCACTACCGAATTTTCACTGTGAGTGCTCTAGCTCTGTTCGAGTGTCCCTTTGTCTGCCAGGTTGCAGTTCTTAGCATCTGCTTTAGAGCATACTTTCTGACCTGATGAAGATAGCTCAAAATGCCCTTGAAACAAATGTAGATGCCTAATTTTCCTATGCCTACTATCTCCAAGGAAGTAGCAGAAAATTAGAGTACTTTTTATTCTGCGTACTAGTACAGACTGAAAATTTATGAGCATTGATCTCATACAAGGGGATCATTACAAATAACATTGTCTGTTTTACTTGGTTACTATCAAACCCTGCATATGTATATATGTGTATGTATATATATCTTTCGATAATTGCAGTCCATTTCGTATAGAAATTTGTATTTTTAGAACAACTTTTGTCAAATTTGATATGATAGTTTTAAATGTGACTGCACAATCACAAATGAAAAAACAATTGAAATTGCTCTGATAAATAATGATAAAAAGCAGATGATCATTCAGAAATATTTAGGTTTCCCTTTGCAGTAAGCATAAGCAGAGTTTGACACCAAATGAGAGCTTAATCATGAGCCAAAGAAAATGCTAAATTACACCACTGCTGTGGCATCACCTAATAAAAGTAGAGAAGTAAAATAATAAATAAACAGTGAAATAAAACAAGAACAGGATATAGGGTTCAGAAAAGTATAAGATGGAGAAGAACAAATTAAACACCGTCATGCTATAACTCTAAAATAAAATATAAACAAATTATTACAAGATTGATTACTGGCAAGCTTCAAAGAAACTAAAATAGAAAACAGATTGGTACTTTTGAATGATAAAGGTAGAAGGAAAAAAAAATCTATGATTAGTTATAAGTAATTTGCACATTAGATTTATTTATTTCACGTTATGTTGGAAATAATGATGTTTGTTCTCTAAAGTGAATGCTTTAAAGCAGTGGTTCTCAACCAGGAGTAAGACCCAGTGAGTTGCTCTACTGTAATGTGGACTTGGCTCTAAGGAACCTTCGAAGCTGATGTTCACCTCTTGTATCAATGGTGTGTGGTGCTCCGCAGTTTCCATGTCGCTTATTCGCAATGGCACCATTTCTTCATTGACAATACGGTTTAACCACAGCAGCATGCGAACAGTTCACAAACCATGCTGTTTTGGAAATACAGCCACCCTTGGTCCAAAACCCGATAATCACCCCTTTCTCCAAATCTGATAAATTGCTCCTTTTAGCCATGACAGCAACAAGTGATATGTTTTCAGAATGCCTATATCACACCTTATATATCCACCAAGCCACCAAGTTCACGACATGTGCCTTCTTTCATTGACTACGTGCTGTTGGCGTTAAAAGTAGAAGGTGATCACAATGTGACTCGACCCTGTATCTCTCTATAATTTGAATTTTTTTCAAACACTTCACATTATAAATGACATTTTTTATGTTTTATTTTGCTTATTTGTCTGCCTATTATAGTAATTTTTTCTACCCGAATTTCCTGGATTTATTAATCAATAATCATATTGTTTATTAGTAGTTTCTAATTGTATTTAATTATTTTTGTTCCTTATTGTAGGAAATGAAATACAATACATATATAGTCATATATAGATACATATATAACTACTTATGTAAACAGTCTTAACTTCCTATTTGTATAGAAGACATTTCTGTTGGCGATAGTGAATGTTTAAATTTTGGTTTTGGTGGTATGCATTTATGAAAAGGTTGAGAAACCCTGCTTTAAAGCAAGTTTCACCTATATACAATAACCCACATTGATCAGAATTCAATATATACTTCAATTATTAAAATTTTAAATAGGATCTTTAAGGCAAGAAAAACAAAAAGTATTGATAGGAGAGAAAAACCACTTTGAATTAAAACATTTTAAGAACTCCAATTTTAACTTTTGAATAAAATGGAAGAAAAACAATCTTGGGTTTTATCTTCTTATAATCTACACTACTCTTGGAACTACAAGATTTAAAATACCTGGGGAAATCCTAGTTTTTCAGCGCAGTGCAATAATGAATGTAATAAAAATACTCATAAATAGCAGATATAATAGAAAATAAAACTTGCTTTCTACAGAAAATGTAAACGTAACATCAAATGCCCTTTCTGGTCCATGAAAGAAGCTAATGGTCAGTTGATCACTCTTTGACACAAAGTATTCTGTTTCACTGGTGTCGCAATACCTTTTGCTATGTCTTACATCAGATATTTCAAAGTAATTGCACCTGAAAAAGAGAAGAAAAATATCTTAGTGAGGCTCCACTCCACTTTGCCATACATTCATAATTATTTTGATCCACTTGCATCATAATCAGTATCAAAATAAGGTTATTTTGATCCACTTGCATCATAATCAGTATCAAAATAAGGTTATTTTGATCCACTTGCATCATAATCAGTATCAAAATAAGGTTATTTTGATCCACTTGTATCATAATCAGTATCAAAATAAGGTTATTTTGATACTGATAATCAGTATCAAAATAAGGTTATTTTGATCCACTTGTATCATAATCAGTATCAAAATAAGGTTATTTTGATCCACTTGTATCATAATCAGTATCAAAATAAGGTTATTTTGATCCACTTGCATCATAATCAGTATCAAAATAAGGTTATTTTGATCCACTTGCATCATAATCAGTATCAAAATAAGGTTATTTTGATCCACTTGCATCATAATCAGTATCAAAATAAGGTTATTTTGATCCACTTGCATCATAATCAGTATCAAAATAAGGTTATTTTGATCAACTTGCATCATAATCAGTATCAAAATAAGGTTATTTTGATCAACTTGCATCATAATCAGTATCAAAATAAGGTTATTTTGATCCACTTGCATCATAATCAGTATCAAAATAAGGCAATTGTACTTTAGTATCAGCTTTTGTAACAAGGTACTGTTAAAAATTCCATAGAAATTTGTTTTTCAAGTTAGCAATAGGGGTTTCAAATTGAAGAATTTGAGACATTCTGCAAGGGGGTTGAAATTCAGGGTAGGATGGCAGGATTTCCGCCAAAAAATCACGACTAACACCTCAAAAAATTTGTCAGCAGGAGTTGCCCGCCTGATAAGTGGAAAATCACTTCTTTAAACTCTTGTGGCACAGATATATTTATATGATCCCACTTGCAGTAATCCTTTGAATAATCTTACAGTGAAAATTTGCTTCTGATAGGAGGAAATGTACATCATTTTGAAATTCTTTGCATTATTTTGTATTCACATGCATTGCCAAGCATACACAGTTATTTTTTCATATCCACCTTTATACCTTTATTATAGCACATTCGCCTGATTTTTTTTTTTAGGATATTTACATACACTATGTGACAGTGAAAATGAGACACCAAGAAGGAGTGGGCAGAAAAATATGCAAATTTCAGGGTAGATGCAGCTCACTGAGTTATGTAAATGATGCGAAATGCACAGCTGGCCCGCGTACATTGAGTGAGATATAAGGGAAGGAACCTGCAAAATCAGCAATAGTCATGCCGCTCCGTCTGCCAGGAAAATCATTTTGAAATTTTTTTTTTGTCTCAGAGGAAATATGTAGTAGCAGAGAATGCCAGGTCACTGCCATCCGAGGTAGTTTCAGCAGACAGACAATTTCATGAGGGGTATGGTGATCGGACTCAGAAATGTAGGTTGGTCCATATGTCAGATCTCAGCAAACCACACGATCTCAGCTACCTACACGCATCCATGGTGCACCAGCTGTGGCAAAGATGGTTGGAACAAGAGAATGTAGCATGTTTGAGGGGTGCCAGTATGGCCAGAGCAATGTCAGCACGTATGGACTGACGCATCTGCCGGCAAGCATTGGCGGCCCCGCAGGTCAGTTCCGTTGCCCTTTTGAAGCATGTGCAGGGCACCCTTAATGCTCCCACATCAACCAGGACCATTATCCGCCAATTGGTCGCTGGCAACCTATACTAATGGTGCCTGTTTAGAAGACTGCCATTGACCCAACAGCACAGACACCTCCGTTTGCAATGAATGGTGTCGGTATAGAGCCACATGGACAGCAGAATGGCACAGAGTCGTGTTCTGACAAGTCACGCTTCTGTTTTAGCAATGACACTCGCTGTGTACGAGTCTGGTGCCGAAGTGGTGAAAAGTCCAATCCAGCTGCATCTGTGGAACGCCACACCACGTGACATCATAGTTTAGGGCGCCATTGCTTATGATAGCAGGTCACCTCTGGTCTGTATTGAGGGCACTATTGCTGGAAGAAAGTTAACAAAAGATCGTGAGTCACCTGTTTTTCCCGAACGATGTTCAAAAACACTACTTCCCTTTTTGATCTACTTATTTCATTCACGGGAACGACTCACACGGTCTTTCAGTAAGTGTCTTCATGCAGATTGGGTGTTCAATGTGTACACTTGCTCATTTGCATATTCTTCAAGAGACGGACCGCGAAACTCGTTCCAGTAGGTGCCGATCTCAATGTATATAGGAAGCCTACACTGGAAACTTAGTAGGGATAGAGATAGAAGATCATTAGAGATCAAGACGAGATCGTTAAGTAATCAGTTTAGATCATTCATGTCTTTTATTTGAATGATGTCTTAATGCTCAGTTGTACTGATACTGATGCATGTAATGATGCTTATAATAGTAGACTGATATGTCTTTAATTTAATCACTTTGACGTAGATAGCACATAGTTGGTTTTATTACTAGTGATAGTAGAATGTTGCTAAAGATGTACAGAATAGTATGTATTAGTGTTTTGTGCTGATCATAGGATTAAATACATTATTGTAGTAAATCTATAAAGATGGCCTTTGATAAGAAGCAAATTCTGGAGGAAGAATGATATACTTATGATACCTGAATGAAATTCAAACTAGTGATTCAATCTTTTAATCTTTGTAATCTAAAGAGTTTTAAACTGTGTGTGATAATGTTTATATCTAGTCTAGTCAATAGTTAAGCCTAAAGTTTCCAGAAGTGTGACCTCTAAAAGGTGGAATTTGAACAACATGATGTGATTAGGTCATCTCTCTCAAAGTCATCCAATATGGACTTCCTATGCGACATTAATGGGATGGGGGGGGGGGGGGAGGGTCCAAAGTATAGTGAACTTTCAATCTAAAAAAAGTAACTAAACTTGACTAATTTGATACTGGATCACAATTGAATGAGAAAACACAAGAACACAGGCAAGGAAGTAACCAGAAATTTCATTTTGCGAGGGGGTGGGGTCTTGACCACTGGACCCCCTCTATGAATACATCATTGGTTCTGAGTAGAGATGTAGGTCCAAAAGTTTTCCAGGAAAAATTTTCAGCTATATTTTTAGGAAAATTTTCAACTTTTATTTCATTTTAATTAATTTGAAAATGTAATAATCTTTCCAAACTGTTTTTCTGAAAAGCAAGTAGCTTTAAAAGTGTTTGATCATTGAGTTTTCTAATTTTGAAAAAAAAAATGGACGGGTGGGATATGTGTGTATGTGTACTTTATTTTAAAGAAAAAAAATAGATAACGACTGAAAGGGTACAAGTGATAATTTACTCATTCTCAGAAAAAAACAAATAAGGTTTTAAGACGCCTATTCTTTTATATTAAGTTCTCCAAAATTTGTAAAAATATAAAAACAAAATGGAATGCTTTAGCAAGTTCTAAGGGAAAATGCTTTAATAGCACTAAATATATGCTTAACTCCTCTTGCAAATTCTCTCTTTTTCATAATACTCGTTCAATTACAAGCAGGCATGTTTTAAATAACTTTTAATATTTTTGAAACTGTTTAATTCTGCACATTCTTTAATTTTTTTTTAGTCGCGTAATATGTTTTTATATTTAATAATTTATTTTTATACATATAATAAAACTAGTAATTTATTTTTGTTCCTTAAGAAAATGGTAAAATTTAAATCTTAAAAGTCCCCGCATAATTATCAGTAGGTATTGAAGGAAATACAATATAATATCCAGAGTTGGCGGGAAAAGCACTTAAGCCCAAAACAAGGATTTTGAAATATCAATGAATAAAAATTTTGATACTTTTAGGACTATTTAAATTTTAATTTAGTTTTCAGAATACAGATTAAATTTTTATGGAGTTTGTTACATAAGCTAAATAATAATGTTTCTTAATTTATATTTTATTACCCCGTTGATATCCTTTTAAATATCTATAGGTGTTAATTTTTTCTTTTTAAATCTTAAAAGTCCAACTTACTTAGTGCTTGTAAACCAAATATTTATAAAATTTTTGACTTATGTGCTGTTCCCCATCACCTCTAGATATTAAATATATTTTTCAATTATAATCAGTTTTTAATTTTTTAGAATATTATATTTTATAATCTATTTTTTATGCCTATAATAAACAGTAAATTATTTATGATTATGATAAAGTTTAACAGTTTTAAATTATTTCTTATACTGTTCTTTTTGTGCAAGGTTTTAAAATTAGAATTTTAAAATTAATCATGATTATAGATGAAATAGAATTTTTTTTGTAAGTATTCAAAAGCTAGCGTATTTAAGAAAAATAATAAATTGTAGCTATTAAGTACAGTATACAGATATAATAAATTTTCATGCATAGAATTTTTTTATATATTTCTAGATTTAAGCTTTCTTTTAGCCTTGTTATATAATATATGTTTAACTGTAGCTGTAATATAAAAATAAATACTTTTAAAAGTACTGAACATATTATTCCTAATTATTCCTAATTTCCAAATTTTCCTGAAAATCCACATATCTAGTTCAGAGCAATAAAACTCGACTTGGAGCCAAAAAATTTCAAATTTGTAGCAAGAAAATTTGCATATTGAATGCTACTTTACAGAAATAAAACATTTATGTAGAAGATTGAAACAAGAAACTGAGAATTTAAAAAAATTTCTGGAAAAATAAACAACATAATTATGCACAAATTATTGCACAACACAAGAATACATCCTCTTCTTCAACAAACATTAAGTCTAAAAGACTAATTGGACCAGTGGCGGCTAGCGTATAGGCACTGTGGAACTGCAGCACTCCCTATTTCCACTGGATATTATCGTATATCGGCACTGCAGCACCCCCTATTTCCACTTAATCTTATCGATAACATTTAATATAATGAGTCCTTTTTTCTTTAATTCTTTCTTTATACTTGTACAATATATAATCCTTAAGCTTAATATCAGTAGCTATCCCCCAGTTTATGAAAGATACAAAAATCTTTGTATGGAACTGTGCGCTTCACAGTTTCAGCGGCGTGATGTTTGACTGTTGTGCACATGCGCACATAGGAAGCTGCAAGCAAGGCTGCGAGGGAGAGAGAGCACTGTCGCTCCCACAGTGCCGGCCCTGGCGTGCTGGTGAAAGGTAGTATTTATTTACTTCGCGTGTTTTGTAATGAATAGATCAAGCTTGAACTGTAACAATTTAGGTTAAAGTAAGTAAAAAATGTTTGATTTTGTTCTTTTAGGATTTTATCAAGTTTCTGAATAAATTTTTTTTATACATGTTTGTTTCCTTTTACACAATTTTAAAACAAAGGCTAAAAATTTTCTGAAGCAGCACCCCCACTAATTTTAGCTACGAGCCGCCACTGAATTGGACTATATATATGCTGTGTTGCATGATAATTTGTTAATAATTATGTTGCTTAATTTTCTTTGTGCATGTGTGTTTTTACTCATTGAAAATCAAAATTACGCAACTAGTAGCAAGATTTTATATTGTTACAATTTTTATGTAACGTGCTAAAAATCGTGATTTTTATTAAAAAAGTTAAAATTTGTAATTTTTATGAAGAAATTGTGAAGCACTTTTTATTCATGATAGAGCACTAAAATTTCAAAATTTTCAGATATAGTGCTAAAACTCAAAGTTTTTGAGAAAGAAAGCTAAGAAGTAAAATTTTTTTTTTGCAATAGAGCTTAAATTCGTGATTTTTGAGAAAAAAGCTAATATGCTCTATTTTTTAAATAGGGCTAAAATTTGAGACTTTTTTAGTTTAAAGAACACTAAAATTCGCAATTTTGATTAAAAGTGCTAAAACATGCAACTTTATTTGAAAGTGCTATAATAAGTGATTTAATTTAAAAGTATTAAATTGGGATTTTATCCAAAACCACAATATTTGCAGTAATTTATTTTAAAATGTTAAAACTAAGAACAGTAGTTTTACTGATCTCAAATTTTAGCACCCTTTTTAAAAAATAATGAATTTTTATGCGCCCTTTCAAAGATTATGAATTTCAGCACTTTTTTTTTTTAAATCACAAATGTTACCACTTTTGCATAAAAAATGATAATTTTAGCACATTTTCATAAAAAAAAGATTGTCAGATTGATTTTCTTCACTTCGCTTCGTACATCGTATCAAATTTCTCCCACAATTTTACTGATATGCCCACATTTGGTTACACAAGCAAAAAAATTGCTTTCAAATGCATAAAAGTAAGGAAAAGAAGGAAATAAAATAAAAGAATAATTTTTAAAAAATAGAAAAAAAACTGTGCGATTCCTGAATACTGTATATTGAATAAAAGCATTTTTAGATCCACACAATTATTTTAAGGGCTCTAAGTGTTTTTACTTTTGAATTTTCCTAGTAAATATAAATTTTGGTATCTTTACAATTCTGGTGTACTTTCTTCATACAACTTTTACTTTTTCTACAATACATGGTAATGTATAGGGAAAGCGTCGGAACCGTGAGAAAATCATAACTCAAGTTTTTGATGAATATACACATTTCAAGCACTCTAGAACTTGAAAAAACTATTTTTACTGTGACACCTGTATGTGTGTGTGTCTGTACAAAGTATGTATCCACTCTAGTTAAAAAACTAATTGACCAAATTTTAGATAATTTGTAGATTACCTTGGTGTTGATTAAGTGGAAAAACCTGCCTTTTCTTTTCAAAATAGACAGCAAATATTATATGTATACAATAGCTGGGAAACTAATTGAATAAATTTAACAAAATTCAGTAGATAATTTACCAGAAAGTTACTCTGGTGTTGATTACATTTTGGTATGATTCAGGAAAAAACCTGCTATTTTTTACAAAATAGCCCGTAAAAATCATCAAAATTGAAAATAAAACAATACATATGTTCAAATGTATCAATAAAATGCTTATTTTATATGAAATTTTTGACTTTGAAAAGAATAAGACCAACCCCATAACTCTAGGGCTAACTGTTTGAAATGTTTTATTTTTTGCAGTTTTGACACATCTTTGAAATATGTCATTGATAAATGAACACAAAAATTGAATTAAAACTGTAAATTCAATGCAATTTCAAATAACTATCCATGTTATTTTGTGCAAATAATCTCAATTTGATGAATTATGAAAAAAAGCAAGAAATAATGCATTTGTGTCTGTAGGGTAAATCATGTACTGCTCACATCAGATATTTTGTTACTGGTTTTTGACTCGCTTCTTTTCTACAATTTTTATTATGTGGATAATTTTCATGTAATTGTTGTTCTAATCTGTATCTTTATAATGAATTTTAAGATGGATTAATAAGTCAGATTATATAAGCAAGTTTACAGAGAGATTCAAATACTTAGGAAATAGAACTCTGGTTTTTAATTACAGAACCTAAAAATGAACAATAAGAACTTTCTAAGGACAGTGTGAACATGACTAACCTTCCCATTCATTCTGTCAAGTCAAAACTTTTCTAAATTCCTTGAAAAGTTTTGACTTGACAGAATGAAAGGGAAGGCCAGTCAGAAATAAAACTGGTTATGTTAAGCCCGACAAACTATCACTATACAAAGAAAAAAGAACCAAATAATTTCGATTTGAAATTTACTTTTAAATGTTCTCCTAAGTTTAACTATACAAATCAAACTAAAAAGTCTAAATTAACTAGTTAGATATATAATTAAAGTATTTTGATACTTACCGACAATTAGAACATGCTGGTATAGTCATATTTGATATCAAAACTACAAAATGAGCAGCTGAATCGCTTGTTTTGAAATCTTTCCGGCATTTTCTTTTTGATTTTTGATAGGGTTTGCTGATACCAGTTGCAGCTTCACTTTTAAGAGTAAATTGATATGGTTCACCAGGTTCAATATTATGAATGTGTGAGATTGAAGAACAATATTCTAAAAAAAATTAACCATTCATTAGAATCTAAATTAATAAATTTTTAGAAAACAGTAATGAATATAGCTTTACATTTCTAAATTTGCACTAAAGCATGTAGTGATCAGTCCCTCTTAGCGTTCACTTTATACAGTTCTTGCTGATATTCCATTGAGAAAATTAAAGACATTTTAAGGATTACAGAAAACATCAAGCACTGCAAAAAAGTGAATTATATTTATGCATTACAAGAATCACTCTGGAGCTTGTTATATTTTACCAAATGAAATTTTTATTCATCGAAGACAATAATTGATTGTCAAATTTTTATTAAAAATGTTAATTACTGTTTCGAAGGAAGACAAAAGCAAAATTGAAGCTCCACAATCTGGTGCAAAGAAAATAAAATAAAATATCATAAATATATCTGAAAGTTCTAATGATTTGTCAGCAATATATCTATTTATAGTGAAACAGAATACACTGAAACTGAAAATATTTTACAGCATGATCCTAATATCTAAACACAGAAGTAAAGGTTATGGCAATTATATTCTTAAAAAATATTATATTGGTTTAGTTATTGAAAGAATTGATATAAATCATGATCTTGTACAATTTATGCAACAAAAATCTAATTAAGATGTCTGTTTTTCTGAAAAATTTGATGCATCTGTCATAAATATACAAGATATTGTAACATGCCTTTCAGAACCTAGGATGTCACAATATATAGTAGACTCAGTTGTACATAAATATTTGTGGTGTATCATTTGCAAATTTTAATCTCCGTTAATTATTGCAGTATGGATTGAATATATTTCATTCCCCTTCCCCCATTTTGCATACTATTATTTTCTTCTAATATTTATGGAAAAACTTTTTTAAAAAGTGAATATTTAAAATTTAAAAAGTAACTGCAATAGTAAAATTTAATTGAAAAAATAAGACCATTAAAAATTGAAATGCAATAACTTACTGAAATCTGTTGTTTACATACTAAATAGTTTGTTTTTAATGTAGAGATGAGTCATTTTCATATTTCTTAGAAAATTTAGCCACATGGTCCATAGTGCCCCATGGTGTGGACCATTGTACCCCAACCTTTGGGTACAATGGTCCACTTTGTCACTTGTCATTTAAAAAATTCTACAGAAATCCGCAATTGCATTATTGTTTTTAAGAAAGTATATCATAAACCTGCATGTAAAGACAATATGTATACTCATTTAAAGTGATAATTTTGCTCATAGTTTAAAAGGAAAACATCAAAATGTATGAAAGTGGTCCATTGTACCCAAACCTCCCCTATATTATTCCATGGAATAGGGAAGTATTAAATCCTTTCATTGACTGATAAACATTTTCTCACATGTATGATAGCACAAGATTTATTTCTATACAAATTTTATAGTTTACTGTCCAACATTGACAAACTTTCATACTAATATTTAAAATTTTATTTTTATCATAGAATGTGGTAAAGAATTTTACTATGATTAAATTAGATATAGGTCGAATTTTATAATATATTGCAAAATCTTGGCATAGTCGAAACTGCATAAGTGCACATTGAATAATTGCACATACTGCATAAGCCATCCGTCCAAATAGATGCTCTATGTCCTTGGATGAGTCGAACGGTCTGGGTCTTCAACATACTGCATAAGTTCATTTTACTACATGGCAGTTCTGTAGATTGAGACTCAGTAAAGAAATGTGCAAATGATTGTCATTTTGTAAAAATAACAAGTGCATCAGGGCTAATAAAAAAGTAGAAATTATTTAAACTTCCGCATACCTTGAATGGAGAAAACCTTTCCTGATATGGCACTATTCGTTGCTAATATCCAAAAACACAGAATCAAAAACATATAACCTAAAATAATGAATTACAGCTTGTCACTTTAAAATCTTTTATACAAAAATTAATAATCAAAGATAAGGATAATCAAATTAAAACACAAAGTGTAAGAAATACAGCTAATTATCAGTGTGGCAAACAGGACTCTTTACAATAAAGATATCCTCATCACCTTTTATAGAAGCAAGATCTGGTCTCACTTCTTTAATTTTTATTTTCTAGTTTCAATTAAACTGAAAGTATGTGTTTTATTCTTTTAAAAGATATATATAATTTTCTACATATCTTTAAAATGTTTCAAGCAATGCATGAATTTACATATACAATTTCATAAAATAAATCCAAGTACAGAAGTGAAAAGTAACTAAGTAGTAAAAGCACTCTACAAGAGAATTTAATTGAAGTACTTTTAAATGAATGAACATAATTTTCCACACTAAATTTAAGAATTATACTCTTTGCAAATAACAGCATTCATGGACTGATTTCATCCTTTTGATCGCTTATCAGCATAGAATAGCACAGCCATACCTGCAACAGCAGCAAGAAAACTTGTTAGGAGCCCCAATTTTGCGAACCTTTATGGCACAGATTCTTAACCAGGGTTCCGCAAGAATTTGTAAAGTATAACTTGCTACCTCTTTCGTAATTACTTTTATTATTATTAAGGTTTTAAAATGCAACAATTATATCAACACTAAACCATTACAAAATGTAAACACGTTTGTAATCAGTAAGCTAGATGTAACAGCAAAAATGTCTGTCATTTATATATTAAAAATAATCAGTACATAGAAATTGACAATAAATACTCTTGTAATATTTTATTTAAAAGTATAAGTTAATTATTATTTAACAATCCTACTGATTTAATTTTTTTTTTTTCTGTAATTTACAACTGTTGAATCTAATGTGTCAACCAGGTAGGGGTTTTAAAAGATGTTACGAAACATTTCAAGGGTTTCTCCAAACAAAAACAGTTGGAAATCACTGATGTATAAAAAAAATTCAGTCCTAACAATGTAGTTAGCAAAAATTTTTGAACTCAAGATGTATGATGTTGCAACCACCAAGGTCATTCTCACAGATCAAAATTACATGCAAATGTTGCAATGGGTTGCGAGAAAAATAGTCTCAGCAGCTGAAGACAAAAAATAGAATAAATGAGTCCTTAGTTTTAGGGAACTAAACATGTAACTATTTAAAATGTCTTCAAAATAAATTTATAAGGTTTATATTGTGGTAACCAATTGAAAATAACCGCTTTCTTAAGAAATGCTCCCCAAAAGGCATCCTTTCATTGGCAGCATGATAACTATGCCTTTATCCTATCAAATAGAAATATGTTTTCCCGCAATTTGACAAAAGTAAATTTCTATAAACAAGTAAGGTTGTACTGCAAAATGCACACCAAGTAACTTTAAATTTAGAAACATTAATTGGACCTATTTTTGAATTAGGTAGGAACTGCAAAAATAGGTCCTACTTAAAATAACAATATAAATTTAATTACACAAAGCAACAAAAAAAGGAGCTAAAAGCATAAAGTAATCAAAAGTTCTCTTAGACACTAAAGTGTTCATTACAGAAATACCAGTTTTATGACAGACATGTGTGGTGTCAATTACTTAAATTTCCAAAATTATTGTTGAGTTTTTCTTTTCTGTGTCAAACACTTTCAAAACATTTATTTTTTCTTTTTATGGATTTCAGAATATTGTTATAGAGCAATTTTTGAATCCTGCAAAATGTTATCAAAAATGTTTTCAAGCTCTTGCGTACATTTTAAATAGATGCACATACAAATTTAAACTAAGTAATTTTATGTTAGCTAATTAGAGTATCGCATGAAATCTTGTCTGTCTGTGTGTGACTTCGTCCGTCTACTGGTTATGTAACAAAAATTCAAGTGACATATTGCTAAGAAATTCACTATAAGCCTACAGAGATACATTAGTCTGAGTGATGATGTACCCCTAGGAATTTTCTTTTAAATTCGAATTAGTGAGTTATATAATGTTGAAATGGAATGGTGCAATTTTCACATAAATCAGTTCATTAGAGATCAAAAATACTATAGTTTCAATCTTAACATCAGAAAGATTGAAAAATAATCTTTTTTCATTGAACTTTGAACAGAATCTGTAAAACAATTTTTTTATAATTAAAATCATTTCTGAAAACCTCAAAAACATGTTTCATCTTTATAACATTTCCAAAAAGAATTATTTTGAAAGTCATCAACAAATTAAAATTGCACATACACCCAACTCTTATTTTACACGGTAGATATGTTCCTCAGAAATTCGTGTAAAAAAAGATAAGTTTTCTATAGTAAAATTGGGGATATGTTCCATATTATCCGAAAACCACATAAGACGAAATAAAGAACTATATTTAGTTTTAAAACAGTGTAAAAAAATGCTGAAAACTATAAAAGTTCTGATATGCATACGAATGATATATACATATGCAATTTTATTGAGCAGTAAAACTTAAAATACATAATTCATAGGTAAAAATAAGTAGCACAAGCAAAAAAAAAGGAATCTGTTAATCCAAAATTAAGAATAGAAAACTCAAAATTAAAAATAGAAATAAAGAAATAACATTTAGTAGTTACATAATTATTCGTCGCTACTTGATAATAAGCACAATTGTTTGTGACGAACTGGATCGAAGTTGTTATCACTACAGATATCCACATCCGTCAAGCTCTTTAATGGAGACTTTCGTCCGGCAATACTGTTTTGAACTGCCAAACTACTTTCCGAAAGATCTTGCGCTGTCGACTTTATTAAAAAATCTGTTATAGACAGTTGAACTTTTGGTTATTTAAGTACTTTATACAACTCTTGATACCCAGCCAAATAATTCTTCATATCTCGTTCGAATTTTAGGGCACGTTCCATATTTGAATCAATTTTTAAAAAAATGATTCACCATACATTTCCTAAATGTTAGACTCTCGATAATTAAACTAACAGTTGACATATTTCAGCCTCTTCCTCGTTCGACTTTTTTATTAAAAAATCTGCTATAGACAGTTAAACTTTTGGTTATTTAAGTACTTTATACAACTCTTCATACCCAGCCAAACAATTCTTCATATCTCGTTCGAATTTTAGGGCATGTTCCATGTTTGGATCAATTTTTAAAAAATGATTCACCATACATTTCCCAAATGTTAGAACCTCGCCAATTAAACTAGCAGTTAGTTGACATATTTTGGCCTCTTCCTCGTTATCGCTATTATGATCCTCAGTACTATTACCGTTATCTGTTATTAAATCAATCAGATCATCCACATCTAGAGGTTTAGGCCAACGACCGTACCGTGCTGAAAACACCGGTTCTCGTTAGATCACCGAAGTCAGGCAGCATCGGGCGCGGTTAGTACTTGGGTGGGTGACCACCTGGGAACACTGCGTGTTGTTGGCTCTTTTCGGGCGCGGTAGCCCAGTGGTTAGCGCGCGATTCTCGCCGCTGCCAGAACTGCCGCCGTGTTCATGCGGAGTACGATCACGTTAAACATGTGGGTCCGTAAGTCCTTCCGAGAGGTTGGTGGTAGGGGAAGGAAGGTACGGTCCCTGTGGATGCCTCCCCCACTGGGTTCCGGTCTAAATTGGGTGGCACTTCCCGGCCGTCCAAACAGTTACCTTACACCTTTCTGGTAGGTCGGATGGTATGGGTCTCAACAACAACATCTAGAGGTTTATCCATCATAATTTGTCAATGTCTTCAATTTGTAGGTCCTCAAATCCTTCTCCAATTTCGTGTGCCAAGGCTAAAATTTTAGAAGACTCCATCGTTGTTTGGGGCACTGAGTTACCACTCTTGACGCATTCCAGCCGAAGTGCTTTCCAGCAAGCATTTAATGTTGATACCCTTAACTTCTCTTTGGCCAATGAAGCATATGTAATGCAATCCATAATCTAATATTTTTTTTCATGCATCAACGATTGAGAGGTTGTCCTTCTCTACTGCATCTAAAATATGTTCGAATACTCTTTGAGTATAATACAGCTTAAAGGTAGCGATTATACTCTGATCTAATGGTTGAATCAAGGAAGTGGTATTAGGTGGCAAAAAGATTACTTAAACATTTGAATGCTTTAATACCGGATGACTGGGCGCATTATCCACGACCAAAAGTACTTTAAAATCAAGACATCATTGCTCCATATATCTTAACTTCAGGAATAAAGCATTCTTCAAACCATAACGTAAATAGACTTGCTGTTATCCAGGCCTTTTTATTCGCCCTCCAATGAACCGGCAACTGTTGAATGTTTTTTCCTCTCAAAGCACGTGGCCTTAATAACCAGTTGATAAAAAGAGGCTTTAAAATTTTATCATCAGTAGCGTTGCTACACAATAAAAAAGTCACTAGATCTTTAGCAACTTTAAACCAACTAGCAATTTTTTCAGATTTTGCTATAAAAGTTCTGGCAGGCATTTTTTCCAGAACAGACCCGTTTCATCGGCATTTAAAATTTGGTCGGGAACATAGTCTCCATCTTCGATTATTTTGGCTAATTTTGCTGGAAAGCTTTTAGCAGCCTCTTCATCTGCTGATGCAATTTCTCTTAATTTTTATATTATGAAATGCATTTCTTTTGAGAAATCCTGTCAGTCATCCATCCTAGCCGAAAATTATTTTCTCTTATCTTGACGACTTGATGATGGCTCTGATATCTGCACTTGCTTATAAATTTGTAGTGCCTTCTGTTTTATAATATTTCCATCTACAGGTATTCTCTTTTGCAATAACTCCTCCATTCAAAGCACTACACATTTTTCCATTTTTACTAACACTTCATCTCTAATGTATGACTATGTTTTGGTGCACAGATGACAGATTTCCGTATGGCATTCTCATTTTTCTTAATGAATCTGATAGTAGCTTCGTTCAAGCCAAAATCCTTGCCCACAGATGTTGCACCTTTAGCTCTCGCAAGACAGTCCAAGATTTTTAATTTAACTTCTAAAGAAATGGCTTGCCTTTTATGAATCTCTGAAACTTTCGACATTTTGTTAAATGTTATCTAGGGTAAAAATTTTATGTAGATAAAAATACCTTTTTTCACTTCTTAAGGTCAGAAATGTTCAAATACACAATTGATAGCACTATGTATGGCTGATAACATGAACAATTGATTAAATATTGTGAGCTAATAAATGTAAACAATATAATGATACAATACGTTATGTAAATGTCATACAAAATGGGTAGGTAAGAGTTATTGAATAAGGGGCATTCCCCAGTAGTTACTGGGGAATCACTTTGATAAGGGGAGATCCCTTCGAATAAGGGAATTCTCCAGTAGTTACTGGGGAATCCCCTTATTCGATAAAAAATTAGGCAGCACTGCTATAATGTTAAGTGTGTTAAAAATCTAAAAATGTGATATTCTTTTATACATTGGTACCAAAGACAGCAATTTATACTAGACCGCTCATGGTCACGTACATAAGTATAAGACAATGACTTTGAAATCATGTTATATCAAATAAATTTTTTTAAAAAAAGACTTTTTTGAACCGTGTAACTTCAAATTCATGTAAAAAAAAAGCTTGTAAAAAAAAGAGTTTGGTGTAATTCTAAAGCAAATATCTTCTCATTGGGATAAAAAATATTATTTAAGTGAATCTGTTTAATGAATTTTAATTAAATGAACTTATTATAGTAAGGCTCTTTGAAAGGTTTTAGAATAAAAGACACTTATTTCTCAAGTAATTTGATAGGCAGTTTCTCCTAGTTCAGACGCATTGGAATCAGGGCTGTAGAATCTGAGTCAGTAACAGTTTGGGGTCGAAAGCCCAGACCATCCGGCTCGTCCGAAGACTTAGAGCAGTAACAGTTTGGGGTGGAGTAGGACTCGAGAATTGGAGTTTGTAAAAATATACTGACTCCAACTTCTAAATAAAACTATTTAAAAAAAATTATTTTGAAACATTTAATTTTTTAACAGTTTTTAGGCAATAAATTAAAAAAACATCAAATGTTACCAATTACAGTACTAAGGATATGAAACATTAAAAACTAATTGCTATTTATGTTGATATTGGATATTAGAAAACAAGAAGTCAGAGTTGGACAATAGAAAAAAAGGAGTCTAAGCTGTAATTAAAGGTTTTAAAGGTTTGAGTACTGACTCCACAATCCTGGTTGGCATCATAACTGAGGGGGGTTATGGTTCAAGAACCCATTGCAAATATACTTTAAATGCAGAGTGTGTGGTATTATATTGTTTGTTCTAAGCAGGTGTAGGAATAGGCAAGTTATCATTATTTAAGCAGTGTGTAAAAGTAAAAATTCAGACAATTATGTAGGATATATTCTGCTTTAATAAGTATATAAAGAATGGGGCCAGGACCATCTAGACTGTCCATTTTTTAAAGATACCCGTTACTTAAAGATTTAATGGCATTTTAATGGGTTTTACTGTACTTTAAAGAAAACAATAAAATTTAAAAGATCTACACATACCTCCATTTTTTACGATGTGGCATTTCATTATATGAATAGTGAGCTTCTGAAATAGAATATGTAAATTTTTTAATTATACTTTGTAATAAACCAATATTGAAATTTTTTTCTAAAACTAAATATCTAAAATATTCATGCATTTATGAAAATAGACCTGTTTGATATGCATTATTTTAACTGTAGAAAAAATCTGCTACACTACACCATATCTTGTTTATGATTTAACAAAATAAAACCAACAAGCCTAACTAATAAAAATAAATCAAAATTAAACAGTAAAATATATATATTATATAATTTTTATCAGGGCAGAGAACATAACATAACTTTTGTTATATCCAGTTGCAAGATAAAACACTTTGCCAAAAGACGCATTCAAATATAAAGGCCCAAAGTTGGAAAGAGTAACACACTAGGTGATAAATAGCGAAAACAATAATAAAAATGAAACTGATTTAAGGCCATGGCAATGCATGTTATTAAAAACCAAGAATAAACAAATTATTTCTGAAAATATATACTTAGGCGATATAATCAGAGTTCTGACTAAACATAATTTACGATGAAAAAATACTTTAACAAAACATACATAGTATCAACCTGTTTCAGAAATGACAAGTTTTCTTTGCTATGATAAGAAAAGAGCATGTTAAATTAATAATAATAAAGACAGAAAGCAGCCTGTATGCAAAAAAATAAAAATAAATAATGTATTTTATGCTTTTTTTTTACCAACAGCAATTGACTTTCAAGCTGTTTTTTCATTCTTAAATTATGACAAGTATTGTATATAATGAGAAAAAGGATTAAGTATTTACAAAGATTTGAGATGTTATTCAACAGATCTGAAACATTAGTTGGGAAATATTAAACAAAAGAGCATTATACTTTCATTTAGTATTTCATATAATTTATGCAATTTTATAAAAGCAAGCAACATTTACAAAGACATGCATAAAAATAATTACAAAACAATATTCAGAATATGTATTTTAAAAATATCATAAGCAGGTAGAGATAAATTGGGTAGTAGTAATTTTAAACTAATATAATCATTACTGGTTAAAATATTTACTCTCTACCATAAACCACAATTGTCACACAGTATATTGTTAATTAAATCAATTTAAGTAAAAAATATGTGGTAAAATTTAATAAATGAGTTGCATATAATTTCAGTATTATAAGTAGGTACATATTCTATAACGTCACGTAATTCCGGAACCAGAAGACTATTTCTAATTTCATAAAAAAAAAAAATTACTCAATTTTTTTTTTATTAAACTTCTACTCGATAGTAAGACGTGGAAAACTTAAAACTTTCAACATGATACGTAGTAAATATCTGAAGCAAAACTATTTTATATGATATAAAACTTCAATAGCAAACTCACCTGAATTTAGCTTCATTAATATTCTTATAAATTTCTTCAAAGTCGACAAAATGCTGCCACTATCGTCACAGGCAGTCTTTTCTAAAAGAAACATAATTTAGATATAAATAAAATTCGCGCTTTTTTTTCAAAGCACAATGCAAATGAAAACAATCCAGCCAGACCTGACTGAGACGTTGTTCTCTTCTTCCAGCAACTGACAGCGGTACATTGAGACAGCTGTAGCCATGGAGTTTATAATAAACTGAATGCAACAGCTGAATCGTAAAGCCATAAACTTGACTTGGGGTCATGCAAAACAAACTTGACAGGTAAAAAATGTTTTCGCTCTAGTCTAAAGTTAGGAACTAATATTTTGAACCTTATTGGAGTAGCCCGTGTTGGGCTCCGATAAAAATATACACTTTTTTTAGCGAATAACTCAAGAACAGCTCGCCTTTCGTGATATATTTTAATTCTTCAGACTTTCAACCTTATTGGGCTAGCCCGTCCTTGGCCCGTGATAGAAATGTACTTATTTTGGGGAATAATTCGAAAACCGGAGTAGCTAGAAAATCTAAATTTAGTATGTTGTTGTATTATGTAGGAGGCACATTTTAATTCTTTGGATTATTAAACTTATCGGGATAGCCCGTTATGGGTCCGTCATAGGAATGTACTCATTTCTGTGGAATAACTTTATAATCAAAGCAGCTAGAAATTCCAAATTTAGTAGACTGTTTATTTTATGTTATATATTAATTCTGTGTATTTTGAACCCTATCGGGTTAACCCTTGTGTCTGAAATAGGAATGTACTTATTTTTGAGAAATAATGATTAAGCAAAGTCTTCTGAATGTGTGTTCCTAAAAATGGTGCCCACCCTCTATGTGGACGGGGTAAAAGAGCCTGCGAAGCGAGCTCCGTGGATTGGTGACCGTAAGGGAACAAGTGGCAGAGCACTTCTGTACGCTTGCGTAGCAGGTTACGAGCTCCAGCTGTTAGTGAGCGGCAGCAAGCAAGGGGCGGAATCCCTAGTACCGAAAGAAAAAACATCTATTATTTTTAACAGTTTAGCGAAATCGATGTTAGCAACTGCTATTTTGGCGTTAGCAGTGTTAAATTAGGTGCTAAGTTATTAGCAATCCATCTCTACAATCTATTAGGGAAGCGCCTGGAAAAGGCGCGACAGTCGGAAGGACGGGCATTTGAGAATTAATATATATATTATAAAAAACTTGAGTTTGAATGTGCCGCAGTTTATTCAGAAATCTGGGTGTAGTACATATATTTAGATCATAGAAACAAAATTTTCTGCCAAACTTTTATTAAATGTGTTTTTCTGTACTAATAAAAAATATGGCAACCTAACCTTAAAATTTGATATCATTTGAAAAAATAATGACAGGTCCCTAAAATTTTGAATTTTAAATTACAAATAATAATTTTTGAGTTTGTAAGGATGAACTTTGATAACTATCTAGTAAAATATCTCAAACTTCGCGATATTACGTCTCCAGATCGTCAAAATTGCAAGAATGACGCAAGTAATGAAACTGATGCTTAATTGATGAATTGTAAAAATATTTTAACATGTGGACTATTGCTTGTTGAGGATGCTATCAATATTGAAAACTGTTAATTTAGAGTTGTATGAAATATAAGTTAATTGGGTGTATCGAAATTGTTTTACATGTTGTCATTCAGAAAAGCGCCAAATGTACAATTCAACTTTAAAAATACTGTGCCGTGGATCTTATACTTTATTATTTCACTGTAAAAGAAGTAAATTCATTGCATTATATAAAGAAAGTCATGTGCTGCCCACATCAGAATTTTTTTATGATTAGATTGCATGATACAATCTTCATATTTTAGTCTGAAAGTCATTGTAGCAAATACTTTGTTCTCAAATTTAGATTTCGTTGTTTTGTAAAAATCATAGTGCAAAAGTTCTAAATTTTCTTCTTCATTATCGTTATGTTCAGTATTAAAATGCTTTCAAGTATTAGCTGCATTTTTAAACTTTTGTTTTGTAAATTATTATGAATTAGGCAAATTTTTTTTCACCACCGTTTTTCAACAATCTATTCAACTTTGTGTATTGTGACGGGGTCGAAAATTCGAATTCGAGTTTTCGACAGGGAGAGCACGTTTTAAGCATCCTTGATCACGAATCTAACATTTTTTAGGTGATGTCTGTGTGTGTGTGGAGACGATATCTCACGAACGAATGGGGCGATTCGAATGAAATTTGGTACAAAATTTACAATCCGTAAATACTGGAAGCCTATTGTTTTTAAACACTCTAAACTAACTGTTTAGAAACTCTCTAAATTTTAGAGTGAAATTTTGAAAATATTATCAAAAGATATATCACCTTCAATAAAGTTACACAAATAGACATTTCTTCATGCACTTTGGGAGAATACCGCCAACTTGGCGACTTTTTTAAATGTTGCCAAATTAACAAAAATCTCGTCAAATAGATAGAAATGACGCTAAATCAATGAGACTGACGTCTATTTGACGAAAATTCAATATATTGAAAAGAATATACTATATCTACTATAAGAATAAAGTATCTACTATAAGAATAACCTATGTTTTTTTACTGTAAAAGTAGTAAATTAAATTCATTGCATTATATAAGGAAAGCCATGTGCTACCCACATCAGATTTTAAAAATAAGATTTATTTTCAATAGTGGTTAGTTTTCTTTTTATTCAAAAACGAATAGTAAGGTTATGAGGTTTTTTTTTCGCACTAATTTCTTGACTCCTAATGATGTAGGTACTCAAGTTTTTGAATCTGTGAAATATGGTTTAATTTTCTTATTATTTTCCCCTCTACAGCACATAGCATATGTAAAGGTAAAGTATTGTGATGGGGTCACAAATTCGATTTTACGCGTAGAACCATCAAAATCCTATTGATTCTGATGAATCTACACGTTTTGAGCATCACTAAATTAGAATTAACCGTTTTTTCAATGATGTCTGTGTGTGTGTGTTTATGACTGGCAGTCTGGAAACGATATCTCAAAAATTTGAAAATTTGATTTTTTGAAAAATGTGCAATATCTCGAGAACGGTTCATGTTAGCGTTCTAAAATTTATGTCAATCGTTTTCTAATGGAACATTACATTAAAGATGTCTATTTGCGTAACTTTTTTACCGTTTTTTTGACGATTTTTCAAAATTTCACTCGAAAATTTAGGGGGGATCTGGACATTCGATTGCATATAAAAACAATAGGCTTCCAGTGTTTACGGATTGTGATTTTTGTACCAAATTTTGTTCGAATCGGTCCATTCGTTCGTCAGTTATCGTCTCCCCCCCCCCCCCCACACACACACACACCACTTCAAAAATGTTTTATTCGTGATCAGGGATTCTTGAAACGTGCTCTCCCGTCGAAAATTCGAATTCGAATTTTCGACCCCGTCACAATACTTTCCTCCCGGCCTTCCATTTTGCTACTCTTAGTCTTCGGACGAGTCGGTTGGCCTGGGCTTTCGACAATACTTTCCTTATACATTATGTATATAAGGAAAGTAAAAATTATGGCACTTCCTTATTTCAGCGGCCCCTGCAATTACGATAAGGGCCCGTAGCGATACTATAAACAAGTGCTGTTTCTTTAGGACTGCAAACGTTTAACAAAATTTTACAACTAGTTTGGCGATACATCTCAGTCGCTATCCTCGGGGACCGCTATAATAAGGAAGTACCAAAATTATAATATTTAAATATGTTCATTATAATAAAATTAGTGAATGCTTTTAAGTTCAAGAAACCACCATTGCATACTAGTTACTTGGATTATCGAAAACAGATATTCCTAAATCTTTTTAGGAGCATTAAATTAAATATTTTAATAGAATATTCTGATTAACAATGTCATTTAGTATAGGATAGGAATTTTCACATGATTGTGAATTTTAAGTTTCTTTATATTATATACTCCGCACAAAGAATGGGTTTGCTGCTAGTTTGAAATATGTTAATATACATTTAAAAAATCGCTGAAATGGGATTGAAACTTTTGGGGATACTTAGCATCTGTACTCTCCTTCGCTCAGCCTTTGCTGATATCAATTAAGGTGTTACCTTATAGGTGTTATCAGTAAGGTGTTACCTTATCAATCAGTTTTAAGTAAAATAAATTTTGATGTTGAGGTACAAAAAGCTATTTAAGCAATTATTTCGAGATATTAAAGAACACTAGTGAGTGGCAAAAATTTATTTTTACAGACAAGAAATTATCTGCCTTTGAATAGAATTTCACGTTTTCCTCATTATGTGCATTTTGGAATTTTAAGTTCGCAGTTAAGCTTCGCAACGCTACTTTAAATGAAAATCATAATATTTTATTTTCTTGAACAGTATCCATCTGTTTGCGAAAATTTAAATTTCATTTAGAAATTACATTTAAACGTTATCTGGAAATTTCGAATTCAAGTGTTTCATCAGTCTGCGTTAACCATAAATTATCTAATTTATCCAAAGTGCGATTTTCGCCTGCTGGTTTTATATAGCGATGTTATTGTACATGATTTGAAGTTTGTATTTTGCTAGAAGTGTGATTTGAATATACAGTGAAACCTGGTTAAAGTGACCACCCTTGGGACCTTGAAAACTGGTCACTTTATGAAAATGACAGTGGTTACTATATGAAAATGGTATAGTCACTTTGAGAAAAATGGTCACTTTAGCCAGGTGATCAATATACCAAGGTGGTCACTTTACCAGGTTTCACTGTATTACTTTTCCTGTAATACATGGTAATATATAGGGAAAGTATTGGAATCATTAAAAATCGCAACTGTGGTTTTCGACGGATTTACACGTTTTGGGACCTCTAAAACACGAAGAAAACAATTTTTAGTGTGAAGTCAGTGTGTGTGTGCATGCAATGAATGTATACACTCTAACTCAAAAAGTCTATAAAATTTTATGAAATTTGGTTAATTACAAGTCACTTGTGGGTGACTAGTGCTGATTAGATTTTGGTATAATTCAGGATAAAAGAACCTGCTTTTTTTTGCGAAATGACCCGCGAAAATTGTATGTATCCACTCTAGCTAAAAATTTATTGACCAAATTTCACAAAATTTGGCAGATAAGTCACTTGTAGGCTATCTTGGTGCTGATTAGAGTTTAGTGTGATTCGGATTAAAAGAACCTACCATTTTTTACGAAATTGATCGCAAAAATCGTCGATATCTAAAATAAAAGACTACGTATGCTCAAATGTAACAATAAAATGCTTGTTTTATACTTAATCTTTAACGATGAAAAGAATAAAACCAACCCCATTACACTATAACTAGCCGTTCTCGAGATATTTTAGTTTTTTCGCACTTTCACTACGTTACCTTTGAAAATAAGTCCAGTTACCAAATGAGAACAAAAAATCTGATGTGGGCAGCACATGACTTTCCTTATATAATACAATGAATTTACTACTTTTACAGTAAAAATAAATGGTTATTCTTATAGTAGATACTTATATTCTCCAAGATATGGAATTTCCGTCAATTAGGCGTCATTTTCCTTGATTTAGAGTCATTTTTATCCATTTGGCGATATTTTCGTTAATTTGGCAACATTTAAAAAGTAGACACCTTGGTAACATTCCGCCAAATTCGTCGCCAAAATCTCGCCAAGCGTTATGGACGGAGAAATAAGTTGTTCTTATAACAGATAAATGACTATTGGCGTCCAAATACAAAAGTATTACTCAAAGTATCGTTTTTCATGAATGGAACGAGCTAGATCCACGAGAATGATGTTACCAAATTTATCGCATATTACATATGAGAAGTGAACATGTTTCTCAACAGTTAATTTTTTTTAATATATGGGATTTTCTAATAAATTTATTTGAAAAATATGCAATATCTCGAGAACGGTTCATGATGCTAACGTTCCAAAGCTTATGTCAATCGTTTTCTAAAGAAAAATTACGTAAGTAATGTCTATTTGCGTAACTTTAAGGTTTTGATGATATTTTCAAAATGTCATTCAAAAATTTAGGGGGGGGGGGTCAATTGTGTCACATTCGATTGTGTTTAAAAACAATAGACTTCCACTATTCACGGATTGTAATTTTTGTACCAAATTTTATTCGAATCGCTTTTTCGTTCGTGAGATATCGTCTCCACAGACACACATACTTTCACACGCATAAACTTTCACACACAGACATCACCTCGAAAATGTTCTATTCGTGATCAGGGATGCTTGAAACGTACTCTTCCGTCGAAAACTGGAATTCGAGTTTTCAACCCCGTCACAGCACTTTCCTTATACATTATACTATGTATATAAGGAAAGTAAAACTCGGTGTAATTTTAAATAATTATGGGTGGCATTTTGTGCAATTAAACTCAATATAATTAATTATTGAAGAAATGAAGAAAATGTGAATAGGAGTCTGCAGGAAAAGTCATGTGCTGCCCACATCAGATTTTTCTGTTTGTCTTGTCAAAAGACACTTCTGTTTCATTATAATTTTAGGTTGGTCTTACTTAAAAGCATCTTTATTCGACAATTAGAACATTTTCGCATTTCTTTAAAATAAATATTTGAAAAAATATATATATATTCTACGCTAGGTTTGCATGTTTTGCCTCTGAGCCAGTTTTTGAGTCCTTAGTTTAGTTTAACAAAATTTGTTTTGCATTCACTCCAATATTCGAACACTTTAGTCTGCAAAAAGGTTTAAAATTTCGTTTAAAATTAACTGCAAATTGCCCGGACAGCTAGCTGTATGTTAAATTGAAAGCCATTAAGATAATATTGAAATGTGTTTTACAGTTCTGAAACGAGTTTTACGTATTAAATGAGAAACACTTGAAAAGAATGAAGAATGTTTAATCTTTGTATACACAAAACTAACTGAGCATTATGCCAGCTTTCAAAACCCCACTAATTGCTTTCTATAAGTGGTGTTTAGCCAGCTTGCCAAATTTAATTAAGCTGTGTTAAACCGTGTGGGTGTACATATGAATAGCTAGAAAGAAAAGCAATTTTTTTTTTTTTCTTTTAGGATTATAGCATAGATATCGAAAAAGTCTAGTGAACGGTCTTTTTTTTTTTCGACGTATATTGAATGATATATAACTGCATATTTCAGTTTGAAAACTATCTGTGCAATCTCCTCGCAAAATTTTGTTTTTGATGTTTTCTTAAATGATATCGAAAACATACAAGTTTTTCTTTTATGTTTATTGCCAATAGTAAAATGCCATCAGTTTATTCTGTATAATTCTGTAAGTAACGTAAAAATCGGCTTTATAAAAACACCCATTTCAACCCCGCGCATAAGGGAGATTGACACCACTGGACCGCGGAGGCTCGAGCTGATATACTAATTTGATTGATACCACAACACTAGTTTGATTGATACCATTGATTAATATGGATAATAACCAGCTATTAGTTTAGATTATGACAGTGATCAACTGATCAGAATTTATAATCCGATCCGCTGATGCTATACATAAGATATTGTCCACAAGCATACTCATTTTAAAATATCAGAAAAGAAAAATCCAAACAACTTTTAGCGCTTTGATAAACTTAAATACCTACAAATCGTTTGTGCAAGAATTACAACTAGGGAGATTGAATGTCTAAACACTCCAATTAGATACTCAAGTCCTCCGGATGAGTCGGACAGTCTGGGTCTTCAACACTTAACAATTAAAGTGCGACTTTTATTTTCCTTGCAATACGTAGTAATGTTTAGGGAAAGTGTTGGAATCATGTCGAAAATCGCAACTCGAGTTTTCGACGGATCTACACGTTTTGGGACCTCAAACACGAAAAAACTATTATTAGCGTGATGTCTGTGTGTGCGTCTGTGTGCAATATTTGTATCCGCTCTAGCTCAAAAAACAAATTGGCTAAATTTCATAAAATTTTACAGGTAAGTCACATGTGGGTTACCCTGGCACTGATTAGATTTTGGTACGAAAAGAACCTGTTTTTTTTTATGCGAAATGGCCCGCAAAAATTAACTATCCTCTCTAGCTGAAAGACTATTGCATCAAATTTCCCAAAATTTGATCGAAAATTCACTTGTGTGTTTACCCTGGTGCGGATTAGATTTTGGTATGATTCGGGAAAAACTGCCCTGCTTTTTAGAAATGGTCTGTAAAAATCGACAAAATCTAAAATAAAAGACTATGCTTAATTGTATCAATTAAATGCTTGTTTTACACTTAACTTTTGACGATAAAAGTAATAAGGTCAAGCCTATTGCTCTAGGACTAGCCGTTCTCGAGATATTTTAGTTTTCTCGAATATGTGCTACAACGGTTTTGAGAATACATCCAGTAACTAAAGGAAAACGAAGTGCAAATTCAGTATAATTTCAAATAATTATATGTGTTATTTTGTGAAATTAAACTCGAATTTAATGAATTATTAAATAAAGAGAAAATGAATTTGAGTCTGTAGGGAAAGTCATGTGCTGCCCACATCAGATTTTTTATATTAGCTGTACAAAGTTTTGTATCAAGATATAGAAATTTACATATGATTATATGTAATAGTATGTTGCAAACATATTAATCTGAAGCATAACCTTGAGTTATTTACCACTATAACATAGAGTTCGATTATATGGGATATTATCAAAGTTATGATCGCGTTCACATTTCAAAAAATCTGATGTGGGCAGCACATGACTTTCCCTGCAGACTTATATCCATGTTCTCTTCATTTTAATTAAATTTATTTCACTTTTAATTCAATTTTCGTTCTCATTCGGTAACCGGACTTATTTTCAAAGGTGGCGTAGAGAAAATACGAAAGACTAAAATATCTCGAGAACGGCTAGTCCTAATGTAATGGGGTTGGTCTTATTCTTTTCTTCGCTAAAAATTACGTATTAAACAAGCATTTAATGGATATATTTGAGCATACGTAGTTCTTTAGTTTAGATTTGGACGATTTTTGCGGGCCATTCTGCAAAAAAAGACGGGTTATTTTTTTCTGAATCGTACCAAAATCTAATCAGCACCAGGGTGACCTATACGTGACTCATCTACCGAATTTTGTGAAATTCGGTCCATTAGTTTTTCAACTACAGTGGATACAAGCTTTCGCGGGCCATTTCACAAAAAAGGCGGGTTCTTTTATTCTGAATCGTACTTAAAAGTAATCAGCACCAGCCCCAAGTGACTTACCTACAAAATTTTGTGAAATTCGGTCCATTAGTTTTTTAGTTAGAGTGGATACAAAATCCGCACAGACAGACAGACAGACACACACACACACACAGACGTCACGCTAAAAATGGTTTTTTCGTATTCTAGAGGTCTCGAAACGTGTAGATCCGTCGAAAACTGGAGTTGCGATTTTCGGCATGATTCCAATACTTTCCCTATACATTACCATGTATTGCAGGGAAAGTAATAACAGTATTTATTTATGGATCAATTTCGGACTTATTTGTCAGCATGGTATTGTCTATAACTGCAATAACGGCAAGGAAACTTGCTATGTGACACAATTTTGCGAACATTCACATAGCAAATTATCTGGATGTCAATGCAGGTATCGATTATGCATGCTTGCAAGTGTGGGGCAGGTCCATAGATGCTGTTATTTGTAATGGGAGCGCGCTACAACCAATATATTTTAACAATGTACATTTTGTGGCACATTTGAAATTTCGAGAAACAGTATAGGTACAGCGGTACAATTTGAAAATCCCTGGCTGAGTACCAGCAGTTAAGAAAAGTGCCAAATTCTTCGAAGTATAGCAAGTAATGTTAAGGGGAATTCCATACGATACGGTAGAACTAATTGTCTGCAAGACTAAATTTGGTCCCTGTACATCAGTGTTTTTCAACCTTTATAAGGCCGCGGCCTGGTAAATTATTTTTTATAAGATGGTGGCCCAGTCTCAACAAATTTACTCGTAAATACCTTCCTAATTTTTTTTTTTTTATGTTCGTACATTACGCTAACATAAGTATTAATAATTAATCATGACATAATCATAAAGAATGTTAATACACGAATATGTTAATAATGTATACAGCGCGGCATGTCGACAAATATAAAATTTCATTTAAATAAGTTATCAATCACTGAACATTAGTCTTGTAGCATATTTTCATTTCCCCAGGCCAGCATTAAATTAATTTGTGCTAATTTTCATTGACATATCCCACTCTGATCACCAAAAATTTATTCGGTGTAAAAATTGATTATTGTATTATTGAACTGATTTTACTGATGTTGGTTTGAAAAAAAAATAGCATTGAAAAAAAAATATGCATTGTAATTCACTTTAGAAGTCTGCTGAGCAGGGGAAGCAGCAGAAGGTTGTCAAAAGCTTTATCACAGCACGCCAAACATTTATAGATGCAAAGCAATATGTAATTTAATAAATACATATGTATGAATCTCAATTCTAAATACTAGTTCCAAAGCTAATTAATATTTTTAATTCAAAAACGTAGCACTTTAACACAGCAATTATAAGTTATTGAAAAAGTTAAGCTTAGTTTCTTTTATTACGGAAGTTTTTGACAGTTTTATTTAGGCTAGTTAGACTTTTGTTGCTGCTTAGCTTTTTAGTTTCCCTGCAATACATGGTACTGTATAGGGAAAGTGTTGGAATCATGTCGAAAATCGCAACTCGAGTTTTCGACGGATCTACATGCTTTGGGGCCTCTAGAACACGAAAATACTATTTTTAGCGTGACGTCTGTGTGTGTGTCTGTCTGTGCAATGTATGTATCCACTCTAACTCAAAAACTAATGGATCGAATTTCAAAAAATTTGGTAGGTCAGTCACTTGTGTGTGACCCTGTTGCTGATTAGTTTTTGGTACGGTTCGGAAAATAGGAAGCCGCCTTTTTTTGCGAAATGGTCTGCATAAATCTCATGTATCCACTCTACTTGAAATACTAATTGATCAAATTTCACAAAATTTGCTAGATAAGTTATTTGTGGGACACTCTGGTGCTGATTAGATTTTGGTACGATTCCGAAAAGAACAACCTGCCTTTTTTACGAAATGATCGCAAAAATCTAAAGAAAAAGACCACGCATGCTCAAATGTATCGATTAAATGATTGTTTTATACATAATTTTTGACGAGAAAAAAATAGGACCAACTCCAATCCACTTGTGGGCGAATAGGGTGCTGATTAGTTTTGGGTACGATACGGGATAAAAGAACCAGCCTTTTTTTGCGAAATGGCCCGCAAAAGCCTGTATCCACTGTAGCTGAAAAACTAATGGAGCGAATTTCACAAAATTCAGTAGATGAGTCGCTTGTGGGTCACCTTGGTACTGATTAGATTTTGGTATGATTCGAAGAAAAATAACCTTTTTTTTGCAAAATGGCCCGCAAAAATCGTTAAAATCTAAAATAAAAAACTACTTATGCTCAAATATATCCATTAAATGTTTGCTTTATACGTAATTTTCAATGACGAAAAGAATAAGACCAACCCTATTACACTAGGACTAGCCGTTATCGAGATATTTTAGATTTTTCGTATTTTCTCTAAGCCACCTTTGAAAATAAGTCCAGTTATCAAATGAGAACGAAAATTGAATTAAAAGTGAATGATATTTAATTAAAATATAGAAAACGTGGATATAAGTCTGCAGGAAAAGTCACGTGCTGCCTCCATCAGATTTTTTTCAACTACTTTGTTGATAATTTCGGCAAACCGATAAGAAAAGCCACAATTATAGGTGTTTATGAAAGGAAATTCCAGCTTCATTTTTGAAATATTTAGTTAATAACTATCGTCTGCCAAAACGTTATTTTTACTTTCCTTGCAATTCATGGTAATGGGAAGTATTGGAATTATGTCGAAAATCGCAACTCGAGTTTTCGACGGATTTACACGTTTTGGAATCTCTAGAACATGAAATAACTAATTTTAGCGGGACGTCTGTGTGTGTGTCTGTGCAGATTTTGTATCCACTCTAACTGAAAACCTAATGGACCGAATTTCAGGAAATTTGGCAGGTAAATAAATCCCTTGTGGGTATCCCTGGTTATGATTGGATTTGGCTACGATTAGGGATAAAAGAACCTGCCTTTTTTTTTTTTTTGCGAAATGGCCAGCAAAAATTGCTTGTATCCACTAGCTGGAAAACTAATAGACCAAATTTCACAAAATTTGGGAGATAAGTCACTTGTGTGATACCCTGGAGCTGATTAGATTTTGGTATGATTTGGAAAAAAAAGACCTGCCTTGTTTACGAAATGGTCAGCAAAAATCGCCAAAATCAAAAATAAAAGACTACGTATGCTCAAAATGTATCAATTAAATGCTTGTTTTATACGTAATTTTTGTTGAGGAAAAGAAGACCAACCTCATTACTCTCACTAACCGTTCTCGAGATATTTTAGTTTTTCACATTTTTGCTACTCCGGTTTTGAAAATAAGTCCAGTTACCAAATGAAAACGAAAGCTGAATTAAAAGTGTAAATTGAGTGCAATTTCAAATAATTATGAGTGTTATTTGCAATTTTAAACCCAATTTAATGAATTATTAATCAAATAAAAGAGAAAATGAATTTGAATCTGCAGGGAAAGTCGTACGCTGTTCATATCAGATTTGTGTGTGTATATATATTATCCAAAACATTACTCCCCATTACGGACAGCTGATCGCCCTGAAACTTTTAGTAACGTGCTTGCAAATGTTTTAGAGTGTTGAATCTTCGTTTGGTGTTTATCAATCCATCTCTGCTTAGAGACTGGGGGGACAAATTAATATTTCAAAAATTCGAATTAGGAGTGCAGGTGCAAGGAATTATAAAAAAAATCTCACCATATTGCTTAATTATCGATCACTTTCAATCTAGCTAGTATCTTTATTTCAGTTCCATTCGATTTGTCTTAGTTTTCAGATTAACAAAAAAAAAAAAAAAATCGGAATAATTTGAAAATTCGAATTAGGAGTGACTATGTAAAATAAAAATCTGATGTGATCAGCACATGACTTTCTCTGCAGCCTTATATCCATGTTCTCTTTATTTTAATTAAATTTAATTCACTTTAAATTCAATTTTCGTTCTCATTTGGTAACTGGACTTATTTTCAAAGGTGGCGTAGAGAAAATACGAAAAAACTAAAATATCTCCAGAACGGCTAGTCCTAGTGTAATGGGGTTGGTCTTATTCTTTTCTTCGTTAAAAATTACGTATAAAACTAGTATTCAATGGATATATTTGAGCATACGTAGTTTTTTATTTTAGATTTTGACGATTTTTGCTGGCCATTTTGCAAAAAAAAAGGCAGGTTACTTTTTCCGAATCTTACCAAAATCTAATCCGCACCAGAGTAACCCATAAGTGACTTATCACCCGAATAATGTAAAATTAGGTCCATTAGTTTTTCAACTGAAGTGGATACAGGCAATTTTTGCTGGTCATTTCGCAAAAAAAGACTAGTTTTTAGTACGATTCAAAATAAAAGAACCAATCAGTACCAGGGTCATACCCAAGTGGCTTACCTAGCAAATTTTATGAAATTCGGCCCATTAGTTTTTGAGTTTGAGTGAATACATACATTACACAGACACGTCACGCTAAAAGTAGTTTTTTCGTATTCTAGAAGTCTCGAAACGTGTAGATCCGTCGAAAACTCGAGTTGTGATTTTCGGTATGATTTCAATACTTTTCCTATACATTGCCATGTATTGCAGGGAAAGTAATAAAAAATCACAAACTACTTTTCAAAACGATCGAGATTTGTATCTTATTTTATCCGTCTCAGCTTCCAGATCAACAAAAACATGGAAAATTTGAATTAGGGGTGACGATACAAAGGGATTTAAAAAAAAAAACTTACACCACCTTGCATGTCAGAAACAAATACACCATTTAATATTCTTTCATTGCCAACAATTTAAAACTGGTAATCAACTATTTTGATTGTGGCATTTAATGGCCACTAACCATTGTAAAGCGTGAACTAGTCATAATTATAACTATACTATAATATATTACTGTAAACAATCATTACTATAATATATTACTATAAACAATCATTACTATAATTTATTACTATAAACAATATATTATATTGTTTATATATATTGAAGCATTGTGTATGAAATGCTTTAATTAGCAGTTTCTTGAACATATTTTTTACACTTGTAGATAATTAAAATCTAAGAATGCGATTGAAGCACATTAATCTTTTAAAGATATGAACGAGAGAACTGGTATCACAGTATCTAATGCTGGCTGCCATAGAGAGGTATAAAGGGGGTAATTATATTGATCAACTTTGATGGATAGAATCATGGAACTTTGAAAGTAACCTTACAGTTGAAAAATGCAATTACGAAGTTTGCAGTTTTGCGGCAATTTTCAACAATGTTTTGACTACGCGTCAACTTTTGTGGATACAGTTGAACCTCCACTAACAAACACGTCCGGTTTACGGTCAA
Source organism: Amaurobius ferox (assembly GCA_951213105.1). Classification (NCBI taxonomy): domain Eukaryota; kingdom Metazoa; phylum Arthropoda; class Arachnida; order Araneae; family Amaurobiidae; genus Amaurobius; species Amaurobius ferox. The sequence continues at coordinate 125,770,717 of OX578149.1, read as the reverse complement.
TTTTTGAATCCCCAATTCTTTGAAATAGGACATTAACGTATTTCGTACCCCATTAATGAACACATCTGATAGAGGACGGAATTCGAGCTGACGAACACATTTTTGTCAGGATTTTGGCATGTTCTGAAATTTAATATTTAGACTAAAGATTTATATAAATTAGATTTATATACTTTAGATTTATATAAATTCGTGTGTTTTATAGAATCTTTCTTTATGAACTGCATTTATTTTATATTACAAATCAAAATTTTAGTCATAAAAATAATTTTTGGATTTTTATTTCTTAAAAATCAGAAAAATACAATTAGGAATTCGTAGCAATTAAACTGCAAAAAACAGGCGAGGGAAATAAATGCCAGTTATTCTTAGGGTAGAAAAACGAATCCGAATTATTCCCAATGGTGGTGTTCTCCCATCCATTATTTTGCCCAAAATGTCGATATGCTTGCTCTAAAAGCGAGGATCTGTCACAGTTCTGGATGTGCCATTTGCATATCTCAAACAATCAAAAGTGTTAGCTCCGATCACATGCAGAAATGTTTCAAAATGGTCTAATTCGTTAAGAAAATCTAAAATCCGCAACGAAGAAAATGAAGAAAACAGTTTCTCATTTTAGTCAAAAGTTTCGACTCTTCTGTCAATGTAGAGCAATACTGTGGAAGACTGTTCATAGAACGGTCATTGACAATTTCATAAAACAAAACCAAGAAGAAACCAATGATTAAGAATGCGATCAGTGTTTTTTTTTTTTCAGGACTTTTGGCCGGGAGTAGGGGGGGAGGGGGCGAATGAAACTTTAGGGGGGCAAATTTTCTATTTGCCCCTATACAAATATGTTTAAATGCTGTCACATAAATAGAAACTAAGTTAACAAAAATGTCTCCGGAAGTATGCCTGAAAGAAACACGGAATGTGATGGTGAAAACTAAATAAGAACTGCCTATGTACGGTGCACGGAGGATTACTACAAAAATACTTTCTGGACACCGGAGACCACGAAGGGGTCAGCATTGTTAATAAATTGAAAATTCACTGAGAAAAATGTTGTTAGAAAACACGTGAAGCAAACTGAGATTCAAAACACATTAAAATTAATTCTTGTTCTGCTCAATATTTAATGCAACTGGTAATATTTTAAATTTAATTTAAATATTTTAGTGTAAATGTACTATGCTACGTTTATAAAATTGAATTGAGTTCCAAGTGAATATGCAGGGCTTTTTACGAGCTAGTGTGAGGCCCATTGTATTGTTTCACATAAATATATTACTTCCATAAAGTTAAATTTGTATTAAAAAAGTTTAATACTTAATCCTGAAAATTAGTTTACGTATATCTTCCCAATAGCGGACACTCCCCATTAACAGATAAAGGCTTCGGTACCGATGGTGTCCGCTATTGAGAGGTTTGACTGCAATAGAATTTTAACTGTAGACTGCAGTAACGAAGCGTGAAGGGGATCTGGGGAAGAGTGTCTACCCCAAACAATCCGCTACAAAGTTACTTTCTTTTCAATCGTCCACCAAACTTAACAAGTGCATAAAATATTTCGAATAAATTATAATTAACGTGAGAGTTGTTTTGTAGCAGGTTGTTTTACTACCCACTGTCTCTCTAAATTTCCCTTCACACAAAAAAATCTACTCTAAATTCCCTTCAATTTGACACTGGCGGCCTAATAGAATAAAGCTGATTCATGTAATATAAGTATTTTCTGAGAACTGCAACACAATTATTTTAAATTTCGAAACACAACAGTGTATATTTCCTATCCAAATTTTATTTCCAAAAAAGTTGCCCAGTTCAAATTGTTCGGTCAAGCAGATATTTTTAAACACAGCTTTATAACTTCAACCCAAGTTGTCATTTTCTTTTCAAAGTTTATTAGCGCTAAAAATAAAGTTTCAAGTCTTACAAAGACTATTTACTATAATATATATTCATATTTTATTTAAAAATCAAACAAGTTCCCTTTGTAAATTAGCTAAAAGTATTGTGAACAGGTATCGAACCAGGTTTGTATTTTATATTGCAAATAGTGAAAATAAATTATAATCGAAAATTAATAAAGTCCATAAAATTATACAAAATGTTGTTTTAAAATTTCCGAAGTATTTATAATAGCATTAACATATAAAAGGCATAAGTAATCAGCACACTCAAGACAATGTAGAATGGACACAGTAGCAACAATAATAGTGTTAGTGCCTTTGCGTATAACTTTCAATTAATTTTTGTTTTTTACCAAAATATGTAAAAATTTACTTACCCTGCTTGAAAATCAAAATAATAAAAGGAAACAATGAAAAAATGTCGATTTGAACAATAATTATCACTTTCCTAACCACCTTCCCGCGAACGTCGCAGCAAGGTTACCGCCATTTGTGATTTGGATTCGATCAGCGTCATTGCGCATGTGCCACTTTTATGCTGAGATTTAAAACAACATATGCAAGGTACAAGATTAACTGCCAACGTGTAACAACATTTATGGCTTAGGGAACAAAACTACCGCAATGACGTTCTTCGTGCGTCAAATTTATAGATTTTAATTGGAATTTTTGATTCGTTAACTAATCAACCGTCTAATCCTCCTCCTCCTCCTTCTTCTTCTTCTTTTACCCCATGAAGGTGGTTTTAAGACCGATTTGCTAAATAATCTTTAGCTATCCTCACTAAAGGACTGAGACCATGAACAACTTTTTGAGTCAAAACAAGGAACGTGTTTAACGAGAGGGCTACATAGCCAGAGCCCGATTATATAGGGGGCCAGGGACCAATTAAGCTTTCCCGGGGTCCTGGCACAAGTATTCGGGATCCCTCATGGTAAAAGACTGAGAATTTGCGACACTTCCCCAGCCAACCATTTTATATTAACAATATATTTAATCAGTGAAAATGACACTTTTAATATTGTTGCTGTCAAATATATAAAAATTTACAGTTTGATTAAATTCTGAAATTCTCACTAGTTAAATATTTTTCAAATTGCATACGATTGCTTCGTCTTCAATACTTACAAACAAAAGTTGATCAAAATGTCAAACGGATCACCAGAAAATCGAACCATGACAGTCAAGGCACAATTCGGTGCTTTATTCCATTTGATACAGTAAAACCTGTTTAAAGTGACCACCTGTCCAGTGAGACTGAGAAAATGGATCTCTATACCATACAAAACAATATTGGCTGTATTTTACATGATAAATAGACAAAGTTGCCATTTAAGCAGGTTTTATTGTATTTGAAAGACTATTCATATAAGCAACTGAGGAATCTTAAAAGCAATTTTTCTACTGCTTTTATTTATGAGATTTACGTGAAACCAACTGTTAAAAAAATCACATAAATTAGAAAATAATTTATAACATTTTTTTATCTTACTTCTTTGATGGTCAAACCACTTTACAACAGAATTCCACATATTTACACCTAATGCAATTTATGTTTAGTATTTATTATTATATAAAAATAAATAAACATATGCTTAGTTTGCTCCTTTTTAAATTAGTTGGCGGCAGTATTTCTTTCAGGCATACCTCCAGGGGGGAGGGGGCGAAGCTCCCCGGAGACAGTTTATGCTAACCTAGTTTCTATTCATGTGACACAGCATTTAGATATATTTATATAGAGCAAATAGAAACTTGCCCCCCTAAAATTTCATTCGCCTCCCGGCCAAAGAATCCTAAAAGAAACATTGGTTGGCGGCCCTGGGTTCGTGCCCTGGTGATCCCCGCCTTAATCTGGACATGTTAGGGGCCCTGGTCAAAGAAATCATTCGCCCCTCTTGTCATCTTTTATTGAACAGTATTAACGGTCAAACAGTTATTCTCAAAGTGTTTAGATTTTATTATAATTTCAACCCTTATTTAAAGTATATTTGAAGCGAAACTGATTTTTACTTTAGCATACTATAGTGTAGAGAAAGTATGGTCTTCACAAAAATTTTTGATTTCGAGATTTTGATGCCAATATATATATATATATATATATATATATATATATATATATATATATATATATATATATATATATATATATATATATATATATATATATATATATATATATATATATATATATATATATATATATTAGGTCCTCTTGAACATGTTTTGATAATTTTTAGAGTGATGTTCGCCTGTCTCTCTGTGTGTCTATCTGTCTGTAGTTGATTTCATATGTGCAAGATAGCTGCCATAAATATTAATGGATTTTAACAAAAACTTTACATTAGGCTTTGTTAACGAAAAATTAAGAACTAGATAGAATATTTTGAAATTCAAGTGAAAACTTCGAAATGTATTCAAAATTTTATATTTTCTTAACATGGTAGCATAGGACAAATTTTAAATAATCATTCATAAAGGGATTACTTATAGCTTAATGATCACGAAACTTAATAGTTTCAATCATTGTAATGAAAACTAGTCACTATAAAATTTTTTCGCTTTTATAGATATCCCTCCGCCATTAAAAATAGTTCTATAAATTTCCCTCCTTTTAAGATTCCTTTAAAGTTTACACAATAAATCTTCTAAGTTTAAAACTTAAGCTAGTACGCTGTTATGTGGTGTTAAAGATATTCACCCAAGTCGACTAGAATCATTACCCCAAAAAATCACCTTCACCATAGTAGGCTACTAAACCGCTTCTCGTCTATGAATATATCTTCAAAAAATTAAAGTTTAAAAATTACCATACTATGCCTTTCCACCACGATGTGGCGCTAGCATAGCACTCCGCCACTGCCGCAGAACTCCAGGCTGTGACACGGTCTATCTTTAAATCTTTAAAAAAAATCCTAACTACCTTCTATACTAGTACCCCTTTCCGCCGATGTGTGGCGCTGGCAGAGCATACCGCCGATGTCGCTTTGCTACCGTCTCAAAATTTTTATACACCACTTTACCTAATTAAAAAAAATTAAGTAAAAAATTTAAAGTTCCCTTAAAATACCTCCCGTACAAGATCACAAAGACCATACCATTGCCACCGCCTAAAATGTTTCACACAAATGAAAACTCAAAAATATTTTCCATTTTGCCAAAATACCCCCCCCCCCCCTGTCTAAGATCACGAGATTCCGGACGGGAGGCGATTTTGCTCCTTCCTTTGTTGGTGAACTCCCCGTTTCCATCTACTCACATAATCACACCTTAGACCGCTGCTCGGGAAGTAATACACCTTGGTCCCAGGCCTGGGCACATCGAATGCTACGCCTTAATCTGACTGCGTATTACTTCCTAAATACGCCTTTTGCCCTTTGCTCGGGTGTACAAGTTCTTCTGATGCACCCAAAATAAGTTTTTTTTACACACACTAAATAACCGGCCGACCAAATGGCTACTCATGTCCTTGTCGACGAGTCGGTCGGTCTGGGTCTTCAACACACACTAAATAAGATATTTTGATACGTTCTAAAAAGCTCCGTTAGTACTGAAATTTATGTTTAGTACTACTCCCTATTTGACAAATTATTAACCATCCTTCGTAAACTATGCTGCACGGTACCCCAAGCGTCTCTGGCCCCTATGCAAAACATCCATTTGTCCCTATCTGCCGGCTGCTCTAAACGCAAATGCGTTCCCAGAGGCGTGCCGGAACACCAGACGTTCCAAAACATTGGACACTGGATAAAACACACTGTTTGTCCGATATGTGTACTGTAATAACTGAATTACAATGAAAATAAATTAATGGCGTTCTGCAGTTTAATTACAGAGGAATCTTGGTTTTGCGTTTTTCTGTGGAACCAATTAAAAGCTTTGTATGTGGGAAAATAGAATACAGGGGAAACTGTATTTTAATTAGAACATAAAAAATCAAGGAAATCAGGCAAGAAATTAAATAGACTACTTACCAAACTTTACTTTTTTACTTGTTAAAATTTTACTTTCTGATTCACCTAGAAAAATTCTAAAGGTATTAAAAATGTGTAATTGCATATTACATTTCTGATCGATTCTGTTTCCATAAGAATTTTTTTCCCGATAGTTTCCAACCGTGTCCAAAAGTTTCTTCTAAAATGAGATTTCGACCCACAGCCGAAACAACAGGACTTCCTGCTCCGATTCCCGAAGCTGGACTTCGAACATTCGATCAGCAACAATAAAATGGCTGATCGTTTCCACATCTGCCGTGTTCCGGACCTCACAATAGTGCTCCCACATGAAGCTGAGTCTGTATGCTACATGGTCAAATTTCTCTTCGGGTTCTCCTAACATCCTGCAAACAGGACTGAGGAGTGGGATGAAAGTGAGTCAGAACCAATTTTTGATTTCCTCAAAATCTCGAAATTTTTCTGTTTCCCAATGCCTGACGAAGTTAGCGGCCCTTTCCCTTGGTAGATTTAACAAGATGGATGCATATATCATTTTGAGGTGGGTCATGTGATCGTTTCATATCATGGTCACGTGATCGTTTCATATAAGATGTGTAATTATTATTTTAATTTTTATTTAAAAAACTACTGAATATATTTCGCTGAATTTTTTTTTTATATATTTTATGGAACAATTTGACTATTACCTAAAATTTTCGAAGCAATTTGTGAATTTTAAATCCGCTTAAAAAATGTTTGAAAAATTAGGTCCCATAGGGCTCAATGTATTTCATTTTTTCAACCCGGGTTCAATCCAAAACTAATTGGGTGATATTATTCCTTTATATTCCCATAGGTCCTACAGACCGTCTGAACAACATACTAAAATTTCATTTTGATTAAGTCATTTTTACGGCAGTTATCGTGCTAACGGACAGACAGACAGAATGAACAAAGTCATAAACACTTTTCAACTTTGTTGTAAAGTGTTAACAAAATCGATCCTTGGGCATCTTCTTGGATCTCTTCGCTATCAAACAAGCTCTTCATACTTTTGAAGAAATATGTTCGCTCCAATCACTCCCGTATCCCCTCCTCTTCATAGTTTTCGCTTGCCAAAATGATGATTTTGATGCATATCATTTTCCAATTATCCGATACAACCAAATTCAACCCAAAGCGAGTTTACGTAAATAAGTTTTGCGCGTTCGTAACAAAAAAAGTAATTGTTATTTAACTTAATCTTCGGAAAGGCGAACAAACAATAAGGAAATGAAATTACTGTCACATGGTAAACCCATGATCCAATATTTCGGGGGCGCGATCTAGAGTTAACGATTTTTTTTTGGGGGGTGGGGGGGTGGGGGGGGGCGGCCTTTAGATGGCACCTGCAGTCGAAAACAGGAAAAGCACTGGTCCTTGTGAAGATCGCATTTTACCGAAATATGCGACTTTGTCCGAGTAGGACGGGATCATAGGACTGGCGGGCCTTTTGAATTAGCGGCCGAAAGGGTATCGGTTCGCAGGGGCTTGGAAAATATATTTTGGCCTCGGATGTCTAAAAAGCCAATGATGTTGCTTTTGGGTCAAGGGGTTAAGCCCCAGAAACCAATGAGAGGGTTTTCAGTGTCTCAGAGGCGTGTTTTAAAATCTTGGAGAGAGAGAGAGACGGTTTCAGAAATTGAAAAAAGGAGAGGAGAGAATGAACTCCGACACGAGAGATGAAAGAACTCTTGATTTTACGTTCCGGCTTTCTGGAGGATGAGAGGCTCACGACGGCAAGTGATGTTGGTGAGTTACCCATTTAATGGCCTGTGCCTAATATGTATCTTTTTTTCCCCTCTCTCTCTCCAATTAAATATCTACTAGTTAACGTCAGGCAATTTCATGATAGGTTACCATCTACCCCACTTTAGTCTATGAGACTCTATATAGTATTTTTTGAATTGGTATACCATCCAATTATTTTAATATGGAAAAGTATTGTTTTAAATAAAATTGTGTAAATATATTGTGTAAATAAATATTATGTTTTCTGTTAAACTTGATACGGCCTTATTCTTTTTCGCGCTCTTACCGGGCGTGTCCTAAAAGAAGTAGGTACCTCAGGACAATTACTAAGCGAGAGTTTAAAAAAACCTTTCCAAATTTAAAACTTGAAGTAGACAAAATTTCGCGACACGTCAAAATCGAAATAAATAAATAACTACTGGGATCTCTCGCACGCTTTGAGAAAGGAACACTGCGTGTTAAGGAAAAGATCACAAAATTTCCCTTTCTGTTTCGGTGTGGATTCCAGGCCTGGGAACGTCCTTCAGAAACTGCGAGGGAACTCTTTGCACAAGGATCCCTTCTAGTAGAGGCTGAGGTCAAATTCGGATACCAGATTGTATCGGGTTGCAGAACTGGGCTTTAGCGTTAGGAACTTGAACTTCGTGTCCTTCAGATGTCGGCTGGAAATGATTTACTTGATCAATCTCAATTTGTCTGCCACCATTTATCCGATTATCATGATTTGTCTGTCGATCTCTCCCCCCAGCTTCAGAAATGAAGTGACCGATTCGGAATCAAAATATAAGAATAACTTAGAACCCTAACTGGTTCACACGCTGGGTAAGATCCGAGATGACCAGGAGAAACATGAAACACAACAACAGTTGCAGGAGGGCAACTTCGAAGTTTTAACAAAAAATTAATTTATTTAAATTTATCTCTAAACACATTAAATGACCCTCTTATATAAATAAAGATATTTTAGAAAATATTTGCTGAAACTCCCCTGTAACGTACTGAACTTCTTTCTGCTGAAGATCGAGACCTTTGTGTTGAACCCTTCTAAATTAACTTCAATCTAACATCAATTTAAATACACTAGACTAGAGAATACAATGCTACGAAAGATCACAACATGAAAACATATCAACTACTTTATTCGCAGTTGATCTCGCTGAAAACCTTAAACGCATACAAATCTATCTACGATGCTAGCAATACAAAAATATACCCTGGACATGCTAATCTACAATACTATTTGAACCTAACTTACTAAACTGAATTTCCACAAAAACCGATGATGATCAAAATACGAAATGCTCCTTTACAATATACAGGGTGTTGCCTTGAAGTAGCGACAAACTCAGAGGGGTGATATTAGACATCAAGAGAAACAAAAATTGTCATAGAACATGGTATAGCAAACCACGTTTCCTCGGTGAAAATCACAAAAATACTTATGAAGGTGTGACGTCGAATAGGACAAAAAGGCCAATAATAAGTAGAAAACCCATTTACTTGACAGCATAATTACAACACAGTCTGTGCTGTACAAAATAAAGTACAATAATAAGTACAAAATAAGTACAAAAAAGTAAAATATATAAGTACAAAAACCATTTACTTAACAGCATGATTACACTACAGCCTGTGCAGCACAGTTCCATGTCAGAAAGGAGACGAAGAAAAATAATTACAGGAGTTGTTCGAAGTTGCGACCGCGAAGGTCATTGCACAGCCGACAGCGACGGAGTAACGATTGTCGGACGCGCTCAAAGATACCGGGTGTGCTGGCGATGTCTGCCGCAGCGACGACGATCCATGCAATTCATACCTGCCAACCTGGGAAAATTGGAATGTGTAAAATTTTGCATGAGTGACATTTATAATGATTTTTTTTAACCTTTATGCGCAAATGATATTTCTAATGAATTTAACTATGTACAAGTACCTGCATTAAATATTAGAATATGAAAATTCAAGACACCAATTTTATAAAATTTCAGGGCAATAAATTATAAAACAAAAAATATATAAAGGTTTCATCCGGTGAGAATTACTTTATAATGAAAACAAATATTTATGTTTGGTAAAACACAGGTATTCACTAAAGAGAGTAACAAATATTGATCTTTAATAAAAAAAAATATATATATAGCACTGAATTAATTATATTCTTGCCAAAATGGTTTCCTTTTTATTTGCCTAAATCATAAATTTATTTGCCAAAAATGATATTGCTTTAATACCACTTTTTGGAAAATATCCCTTCACAGAGTTCATACCCATTTTTTAAATGGAAAAATTTATATTATGTAAATAAAATAAAAAAATTAACCTTCATAATTAGCCGTAATATGAAAATAAGCTAGTTTAGTCGATCTAATATGCAACATTTAAATGATGGAGATGGATGGAAAAAGATACTAACGTACTCTCGGCAATTCATGCCAAGTAACTGAATTGCGCAATCGCACTGTTTATGCTAAAATAATTAAGAAATTAACCGTAATAATTAATTAGAATATGAAAATAAGCTAGTTTAGTTAATCAAAAATGCAATATTTAGAAGATTGAGATGGATGGAAAAAGATACTATTGTACTCTCGGCGAATCATGAGAAGAAACTGAATTGCGCAATCGCAGTGTAATGAACAAAATAACATTTATGCTGAATTAGACAACCTTTGAAGAAGTATATTTATTACTTTCATAAAATAAGCGATCAAGATCTTAATTTACATTACACGCGGCCGTAAATCTCCGTTAATTTCATTGGCATTACTCTGCATTTTATTATGGATTTGCTACGATCCCGGGAATGGTAGATATCAGAGCTAAAAAAAAAAGCGGAAAAATCGGTGTTTCCGAGGAATTATATCATGTCTGGTTAATTGATAAATTTCAAACAAAAAAAAAGCCGGAGAATTTCGCCGGAGATTGATTTCCTAGTAATGTTAAAAAATTCAAATAAATGCGGAAATGCGTAAAATATAGCAATATATGCGTAAAAGCGTAAAGAGCAGTTAAAATGCGTAAATTTTACGCATAATGCGTAAAAGTTGGCAGGTATGCATGCTATGAGATCCTCCAGTGTCTCCACAGGCGTCTGATACACGAGTGAGTTAAGGTGTCCCCAAAAGATGAAGTCCAAGGGATTGAGGTCCGGGGAACGTGGAGGCCAAGCAACAGGTCCGGCGCGTCCAATCCACCTCCCGGGATATATAGCATGGAGGTGGTTACGTACCACAATGAAAAAATGTGCTGGTGCTCCATCATGCATGAACCACATGTTCTGCCGCACTGTGGCCGGTACACCCTGCAGCAAATCCGGGAGGACGTGTTGCAGGAAAACAAGATACGTTGCGCCATTGAGGCGGTCGTTCAGAAGGTACGGTCCCAACCTTAGAGCAGGAATAACAAGTAGAGTGATTTAGCCCATTGGATTTTCCTCAAGAACGTGTTCTGCAGTTAATCACGTGACTACCGGCAGAAGAGCTGCCACATTTGGCGGCTCTGCCTATTACTCGGTGCGTTTGGCATCTCTAAAATAACAAGAAATGCTTGCTTAGTGCTTAAGAAAATAACTTTTCGGTGCGTATTTTAAGAATCCCGCGAAAACAAAACATATAATGCTTGATGATATTAGAATAGGAAAGGATTTTGTACTTCCTCGTTTAGTTTTTGGTTTGCTTGGAATAGAAAATTAGCCTTCTAATACACTTTTTTTTTAAAAGGTAGAAATGTTTTAAATAACATTTCCTTTAATCTGGATTACCTATGGCAGAGGTGGCACATGTGATTCTCTTCTTTTCTTTCTTCATTTTCCCCAAAAGTGTGATCGTTATTTCTACCAAAAATGTCCGCAAATTAAACCTTTTTCTTATTTGGAGGAATTTCTATCAGATTTTTTAATTAAAGATTTCTTTACTTTATGATCGATCTAAAAAATAGCTCCAATTGTGCACAAGTGCCCCATTGGAGGGGCATTTGTGAACATACATGGAGCGTAAAGATAAAAATAAATCAAAATTTTCTGATTTTTAAAAAAGTCTTTAATGTAGTGAATTTATAGATATGTGAACTAATATTTATTACAAAAATATTTTTGAGAACTGAAGCTAAAATAGCATAATTGCGCTTTTTAGCAGAATGTAATTATAAACTTGATCATGTAAAAGAAAATGTACTTTAAATTTTTTATAGAAAATGAAAAGATATACTGTGAAGAATGACTAAGCGTTTTAAAAAGTGAGGTGACAAATGTATTGCTTTTAAACATAAAAAAGTTGGGATCACTAAGAATTGCCTATTCTGACACTGTTCATATGTGGGAAAAAGGCGAAAAATCTTTTCGGTTTGAGCAATATTTGAAAAAGAAAAATATAATGAAAAAACTTCTAACAACACAATTTCAAATTTAAACGATTTTAATGTACTGAAAAACAACATATTAGAGCAAGAGCTACTAGAAAATCATAGACTATAGACTCGATAAATATCGCAGAAGAAAACGACATTCCAGATTCAGATTTTCTTGAATTATTCCTCAGAAATGAACCCCTCTTTACGGGCCCAAGACGGACAATTCTTAAACGGTTTAAAATCTAAAGAATTAAAATATACAACAAAAGGCCGATCTATTCTAAATTTGGAATTTCGAGCTGTTTCGGTTTTCAAATTATTCCCAAAAAGTAGTACATTCCTATTACGGGTCCATGTCGGTTGTTGGGTTAGCCCGATAAGGTTCAAAATCCAAAGAATTAAAATGCTGTATAAAAGGCAACGATTTTGATGTTCCTATGGTTAATGGAACCTGATTAGTTAAAGCATTAATAATATAACTCACACTGACAAGCATCCGACCAAGTTATACAAAAGGAACTTACCATGAAGCAAGAAATACAGTTCCCTTCTATAAATATTATACATATCAAGCATTTAAAACGGCATCAGATATTTTTCAACAGGCATTTAAACCAAATTTTGATATATTATAGTCAAATAAATTATTAAAACCTGTTAAACAAAATAATTTAGTTGATTTAAACTAGAAACTACCGTATTATCAATATTAAAAAATATATATGATATACTTAAACACAAACAACATGAAACTTATTTAGTACTTTGTAAGTAAATATAGCAGAAATATGTTTAGCTTTTATTTTTAAAGAGCCATTTGGCGAATAAACTGTCGCCAAAACGAACGGTTTGAATAATTTTGCATGTGTGCAAATCATTTAAACGAATTTGACTAAAATCCAGTTTCTTTTCTAATAAATAGCAAAAAAGTGCAAGTAGTACATAAAAATAAAAGAATTTATCAAAAAATAGCAATATTATATAGCTTGCTACAAGGCAAATTACAAATTTAGATCATCCCGGCTGTTCAATAGTGAATTTAATACCAAAAAACTACACAATAACAAAAAATTAATGAATAGTTATACATAACAACGAAACGTTATGGATCCTCCTGTTACTTGTATTTCTGTACAGTTGTAACAGCAGCATGACGAAACCATTTTAACCTCTTTTAAATAGTTAATTTGACAAGCGTCCATTGAAATAACACTGAAATGACGAGAGGAGAAAGGAGTTCTTGCCGGTAGTCACGTGGTTTAACGATGGAACACCAAATAAAGGGTTATAGTAACTCTACTTCGTATCTCTCCTTTAAGGTCCCAACAGATTTTCTCCGAGGATTCCTGCCCAGATGTTAACACTGAACTTGTGTTGAACTTTCGAGGGGACAGTTGTGTGGGGATTTTCGGACGACCACATGTGTGTATTGTGCGTGTTGACCACGCCTTCTCGCGTAAAGTTGGCTTCACCCGAAAATAAAACAGTGGCGGGAAATTGTGGATTATTCCGTGTGACATCAAGCATCCAGCGCACAAACTCTACCCGAAGGGAATAATCGGCTTCGGCTAGGAGTTGTACCTTCTGAGTTTGGAAGGGGTGCATCTTTTCAGCATGCAGAATCTTCCACACCATTTCGTGCTGAACACCCAGTTCAGCTGCAACCGCTCGTGTATTTGTCGACGGGGAATCGGCAAACCGTTACAATACTCGTTCTTCCACTTCAGATGTGCGCACATTACGTTGTTGCCCTACATCACACCTTGCTACTTGGAAGGATCCCTTCTCCCGTAGTCGTCGATCGATCTTCATGAAGGTGGTGTGGTGCGGACAACGTCTCTTTGGATATTGCTCTTGGTACATTCTCTGTGCTAGGCGTCCATTGCCACCAGCTCGGCCGTAAATCAGTTGCATGTCCTCATATTTCTCGTTCGTATAGTCAGACATGCTGTTTCCGAATGAAATTGTAACGCCCACGAATCCCGAAAAGCCCGCTGATCAACGCTTGCTCACTGCTTTTATTTTCCCACACAAATGGGAAATTTGCATAGAGAGGGTTTCTTCTTCTCGACCGCGCTGTATGTGCATGGAGGAATGGCTCCAGTCGCTGTGTTTGCTTCAAGGCAAGATGGCAGCTGCAAAGTAAGTGCTTCACGTGGTTACCAGTGCTCTTATACCAACGCTACTTACGTCAGGTTACTTACGTCAGGTACGGTGAGCTAACTCATGAATGGCGGGAAATCAGCGATCAACCGACAGCCTTTTCCCCTGTTCTCTCGACGTCTATTTTTGCGATTTTCATCGACTAAAAGTGGTTTGCGATACCATGTTCTATGGCAATTTTTGTTCCTCTTGATGTCTAATATCACCCCTCTGAGTTTGTCACCACTTCAAGGAAACACCCTGTATATGCTATACTCACAATGCTCCATTCTACTGACGATCGTAGACACACACACACACACATTCTCGAACTCGGCAGAATGGCAGATGCCGTAATTCTAGAGTCTGCCATTTTATAGATCTGGCCAATCTTGAGTCTGCGATTCTTTGGATTGGAAATTGAAAAGTTTAGAACATAAATTAAAATCAGGAAAATGTAGAATTATTAAAAAATGATAATAAATAATAGCATTCTCACAACCGCCACATGGGGATTTACCGATATGGTTGGTCTCTTTCAGATCGACTGTAGTTCAGGAAAAAAGGTCGTTGATGAAGTCCTTGCATCTTTCCAAAAAGTAATGACTGCCTACAGCCGTGGCTCTTCAGAGAATCATCTCAAAAAACGGAGTCAATCGTATATGTCATTCGTAGAGTTGTTCATTGACACGCGGAGGATCGCTTCTAAGAAGACTCTAGTCTTCTTAGAAGCGATTATTTGGACACTAAGCTCCACAACTGACATATTCAATGTTCATACCAAACGCAAGTCTGGGTAACGATGCCCCTTAGTCTGGATGCTAAGCCCTTTCCTGATACATTTAATACCGATGGAGCAATTGTCTGGGCATTGAGCTTTAGTGTTAATATGTTGAATGCAAACTCCGAGAGGTTTCTGGTAGGTTCCCGATCACAGTGTGACCATCTGCAAGAATCTGTACCTCACATGGAGACGTGGGGTCACTGGAATGCCTCTTCCCTTGATATTTTCCGAGCAGAATCTCGCAACAATATTCCACATGTGGGTCATTCTGAAATTATATGGAAATTTGACAACCAATATTTCTTGAAAGAGAAAAAGGTTAAAGAGTTATTATTTATTTTATGTTTTTGTGTTCAATGAAATTGTACAAACCTCGAACAGAGGTCAAGATAGCATTTTATATCAACTTACATTTTATATCAATAAAGATTTGTGTCATCTCCATGCCGCAATATTGACATGGATGCATGGGCACCCATATGAGTATTCTTAGGGGGGGGAGGGGGGTTAAGATTAGCTAACAAGTACCATATTTTAATATGTGAAAGGTCTATCAAAAACTCACATTTTTTTCTGCTCTATTCATTAAATTTATTTATAAAGTTACAGAAAGAAAACTGAATAGAATTATTTAGCCGAGAATCATTGAATCATTTAATGAAACCATTAGATGAAATCATTTAGCCGAGTTAAAAAGCTGTCACTGAAAATTAATATTATATGTATGATGAAGGCATATGAAAACTACATTTCAAATGAATTAAATGTTCATAGAGTAATTTTTTTTGCCAACGCAGAAGTTACAACGGAACTATACTATACAATTAAAGTTATAATTACAGTTCAAAACATTGGGATGGGAAAAGTTAGTTCCACCATGATAGATATCTAGTACTTTTTAGAGAAAGCAAACTGCAGCTTTCGTTTGGTTTTAGAGAACTTAGCTATAGCCAATTTTTCCAAATTCAGCTCTTTTATTCTGTCTATGAACGCTTAATAAGCACAAACTTGAAAGACGCTCTTGGCTCATTGTGCTCCTTAACCATGTCTTCACCCGCCTGAGGGTGCTAAATGATCTTTCCACAGTACATGTTGCTGGCGGGATTGTCAATTAATTCAGTAGAGTTCTCTTAACAGAAGGAAAATATGCAGTTTCTGAAAGGAAATCACTTAGCTTAACGTTTTCATCACAGTCCTTGTTTTTCCATACATCATAACAGCCTCGGCTTCCAGATTTTTAATGTCATAAAACTGAGGCAGTTCTTTCATAGCTTTGACAAAAACATCTTTTTTCATGTTTTTCATCATATTGTGATGAATTAAAATTGCTTTGAATGGTGTTTCATTGCGATTTGGAAATCTTGATTCAAGCGACATAATTAGAGAATCTAAGTGAATAAAAATAGCTGCTCTGTAGTCATCAAGTTGAATGGCCAAAGAAATGTTCGAACGATGAGTTTGTCTTGCAGACGTTTTAAGCATTTTGACGTCAATTTCCAGATAATCAGTGTCTCTTACTTCTTTGAAAATTTAACATCCATGATGGATGTGACATATTTGGGGTTTAAATTAAACAATTCATAATCTATGCACACAGCATTGTCATGATACTTGGATAACATGAAAATACACCATGCAGAATAATATATATAGTAAATTATATGTTATTCTAAAAAGTGACATAATTAATGAGGCCATGGAATTGACATTAGATAAAAGTACCCTCCAATTTTACTAGTATAAGTACTCTGAATTAAAACTTAAGGAAATGTTAGCTTACCTCTTAAAATAGATAGCTAGTCAACAAAATGGTTAACTGCAGCTTCATCTCCCTGTAAAGGTTCTTGATTTTGCTGCTTTCTAGGGTATATTTGTGGAATTATAAGAATTTTCCATATAGGCGACCATAACTCTGGGAACTTCAGTGTATGAATCCACACGTAAAATGAATTGTAAATGGGCGAATGAAATTGTAATTGGGGGCGGCAAGTTTTCTATTCGTCCTATATAAATATATCTAAATGCTGTATCACATTAACACATTAATAGAAATTAGGTTAACATAAAATGTCCCCGTGGGGGGGGGGGGGGGCGAATGTCCTGAAAGAAACACTGCGCGCATCCACTGATTCAGAGTTCTCACTCTACTGTAAACGTGCACTCTTGTTCGCCGGGGGTAAACTGCAAACTTTTAGATCTTTGGCATACAAAGCAGCTGCCTTCAGCCACCTGTAATCTGTTTGTCTGGAAACAGTTGCTCCTGCGACGACTGCAGCTCCCCAAAAAGTTGCATTACAGATATCGTACTGTAGAATCATTCAATTATTGCCAAATAAGGACCCTGCCGTTGGGTTGGAACCGTTTGATGGCCTTTTATTGGTTGTTGTCTAACGTTTTCAGTGTTTCGTAGCCTTCTCTACTGGCTGGATATTACACACCGTGGTTCATTCAGTTCTTTGGAAACTCTTGTCTGTGACTCTCCTGATTTTATCATTCCGATGATTCTACTCTTCGAAGAAAGATCAACTAAGCATCTTTGTGTCATAATCGGTTTTTGTTCAACAATAATAGCACCACTTTTCACCGGGATTACAAGACATTGGAATAAGACATGCACACTACGTCAGCTGTATACTATATGGAGTTGCGACATATACATCTTATTTGCACATAAAATTAGCATGTGCACAGAGATTAGTTTGTTAGTGGATAATATATATGCACATTTCTACTGTTTCGTTCGTAATAACCCCTTACTTTGCACTTTTTACGATTTATGTTTAACTTTAGGACGCTAGTGCATTAGTTTGTTTTAGAAATGATATGATTCATATCACGTATTCAAGTAATTCAATTATCCGGGAACATATATACAACCATCTGTCTTAGATATCATGCAAGAAATATACAACTTTCTGCAACTGGTTGAAATATTACGGGTTTTGCCAAGACAATTTTATAATGACTTATCCAGTTTAACGATTTGTTCAATATAACGATTTGTTCAATATAATGACTGATGTCTAATGTTTTCATTGAGACTTCCCGTAGGATCTAAGTATAGGAAAGTAAAATTAATTGCATCTTGTTTTATAAGTGGGCTTTATTAGCCATTACCCGTGCAGTACATGGTGTTGGACTATGTTATAAACTCAGTTGTAATTTAGTTTGTGCCTCATTTTTATTAACACTTTACAACAAAGTTGAAAAGTGTTTATGACTTTGTTCATTCTGTCTGTCTGTCTGTCTGTCTGTCTGTCTGTCTGTCTGTCCGTTAGCACGATAACTGCCGTAAAAATGACTTAATCAAAATGAAATTTTAGTATGTTGTTCAGACGGTCTATAGGACCTATGGGAATATAAATGAATAATATCACACAGATAGTTTTGGATTGAACCCGGGTTGAAAAAATGGAATACATTGAGCCCTATGGGACCTAATTTTTCAAGCATTTTTTAAGCGGATTTAAAATTCACAAATTGCTTCGAAAATTTTAGGCAATATTCAAATTGTTCCATAAAATATATAAAAAAAAATTCAGCGAAATATATTCAGTTGTTTTTTAAATAAAAATTAAAATAATAATAACACCTCTTATATTAAGCGATCACGTGTCCATGATATGAAACGATCACATGACCCACTTCAAAATGATATATGGCATCCATCTTGTGTCAACATCGTGATTTTTAAAGTTCTTTTTAATTCATATTGAGTGTTGTATCCGTCCTAAAATTACTTTATTTTTGCCTAAATTCTGTGCATCTACATACTGAAACAACGCAATGACAATATATTTCAGTTTAAATGCTCTTCCAAATTTGATTATTTCTACTATTAAGCCTATTTTTCACCTATGTAAAATGTAAACAGCAAAATATGTAGAATGAGTTGTATTAGAATCGCTGTAATTCTTTAACACAAAATCATTTAGTCCATGGAGTCTGCTTAGCTGATATGAATTCATTGATTTTAGAAAGAGAAGGACGATATTTTTCGATGAAGTTTTACGCATAGAGTTTACTTACTTGCAGCTCAATGGTCTTAATTTTTAAATAAAATAAATTGTTATAGTATTGTGATGAATGACATGAATGGGGGAATTATTTATGAATGAAATGTTGCTTTTATAGAGAGAGCCAGGCGTGTTATTTTTTTATGACGTCATTTGAATGGATTTCAGTTGTTTTCGATGAAGTTTTCAAATATAATAAATTATCGTAGTATTATGATAATTCTAAAATTATTGCCGAGGAATGTATAACATTTAAGAGATGTTTAAACCAGGCAATTTATACTTTAATGCCGTCATTTGAATGAAGTTAATTTTTTTCGATGAAGGTTTAAGGTTTCAAATATAATAAATTAATGTAGTATTGTGATAAGTTTTAAAATATTACCGAGGAATGTATTGCATTTTAGACATGTTTAAATAAAATTGCATTGAAGTTGGAAAGTGTTTCATAATCAATGCTTTAAGCATGATTGATCTTTCTTGTCATAACATGGGGACGCTTAAAACTTAGACGTAAGTAGAGAAGAACTTACTCACATGATTATTCTTTTATCATCTTTGGACGGATCTCTTGCTCTTCCGAAAAGAGTAGGCGAAAAGCGGCAAAGATTACTCTTTGCTGAAGGATTACAAAATCAACACCGATTACCGATCTTTACACCGATTGGTGTAAAGATGGTGAAATGATGATCCAGGGCGCACTTACTTGTTTATTTGAATCACCCAGTTATTGAAAAGAACTCTTCACTGTTACTCAGACGTAAGAATTGTGTCATAACAGTTTCCAGCCGCGGGTATAGACTGTAACAGACTGTGTTACAAGACCTAGCCAAACAGTTAAACTAAAAGAAATCTTCGGACGCAACTGTCTAATTCTAGATGCCTTCTGCATGGAAAGTTGAACTGGATGATCGTTGGTCAGAATGTAATCGATATTCCCGATTTTAGGATACTTGTATTAGATATAGACAATCTTCTTAAGTAAGTGGGCCAGACCATGTACTAAGGGACCATATATTAAGTGAGTGGGCCAGACACATTTGGTATAATTTTCCAAATTTTAGAGCCATGTTTACCAATTTGGCGACATTGTCGTCAATTTGGTACCACATTAAAAAATCCGCCAAGTTGTCGATATTTCGTCAAATTTATCGCGATATGCTACATATTTGAGGATACACAAATATGTAGCATACTCACCACTGTAGTTTTATGTAAACTTTTAGATACATTTATTGAAAAAACGTGCAATATCTCAAGAGAGGTTCAAGCTAGCGTTCTCAAGTTTATGTCAGTCGTTTTCAAATAAAAAAATTATGTATAAAATGGTTATTTTTTCAACATTGTTGAATATTCTGAATTTTGTATGATTTTTTTAATAAAGTCACTCTAAAATTTGAGGGTCTTTCTTCCGAGCGGTCGATCGTCGTTTCTTTCAGGCATACCTCAGGAGGGCTAAGCCCCCCTCCTCCCTGGAGACGAGTATTCACCCCCCCCCCCCCGGAGAGGCATTTATATTAACCTAGTTTCTATTTATGTGACACAGCATTTAGATATATTTACATATGGTAAATAGAAAACTTACTCCCCCTAAAATTTCATTCGCCCCATCCTCCGGCTAGAAAGTCCTAAAAGAAACACTGTCGACAGTGTTTAAAATCAATAGGGTTCTAGTATTCACGGATCGTAATAATCGTATAAAAATTGTGTTAGAAACACTCGATTCGTTCGTGAGAAATCGCATCCACACACACACACGCGCGCGCGCGCTCGCGTGCCCACATCACTTCAAAAACATTCGATTCGAGTTCAGGGATGCTTGAAACGTGCTATTCCGTCCAAAAACTCGAATTCGAATTTTTGATTCCGTCACAATACTTTCCCTATATATTATACTATGTAGGTAGGTAAAGTAACAACAGCATCTTTGCAGACTACGTTTCTGGACTTCTTATTAGGGGAAAGATATAGAGAGATCTTTCATTTATGGTCTTTGAAATTGAAAGGTTGTTTTTATTTCGTTAATTTATAAAACTTCCATGAATTTGGAGGTATAGGCATAAACAGCGATCAGACCACTTTATTGGATTTTGAATTGTATTTATTGTAGATAGGTTTATAAAACTGTTTGGTCACGTTAGTTTGGAGACTATATAAAGATTAGGTCACGCTCAAAGCGAGGAAGCAGTTAGAAGAACATGAAGATAGACAGACAAATGGGGAATTGGCACAAAAAGAAAAAAGCAGAGACGACTTTATACCCAAGACCTGGATTAAGAGAGCGTCAATCCGAAATCAGCATGAAGCAATCTGAGACAAGAAGTAAAACAAAAGATTGGCGTGCGTCAAAAGACAACAGGAATATCCTGAACAAGAATGAATGAGATCCAGCAAGACGAAAAATAGGTTAAAATGAAACATAAGAGCCCCAAAAATATAGAAAGAAGAAAGTTAAAAAAATTACAGGGTACTCCGCCAGACCGCGGACAGAAATGGAACCGGACAAGTCATTAACTAAATTACTAAAATTTTTCTGGATGTGAAAGGCATCAAAGAAGTCAAGATCATAGATCGGCGTGAATTTTTGCATGATCCTTTCTGAAGAAAACTCAAAACGCCACATTGATAGCAAAGCTGGGCAATTGAAGATTTAATAAATTTTTGTGTTTTGTTTGTCAAAAAACGAGAATTTAATAGATGGATACTATTGAGCCTCCATCACCATTTATACGTAGGAGCTGTTTGTTGGCCCTGGACTTTAAGCGTCTGTAGGTCCTTTAGGACGCTGTCCAACCATGATTGGGTAGTGAAAGTGGGAGGTGGGGGCTTCCTCTTCTCTGAGATCCCACTTGTTTGAGGTTCAACCTGCGATCGAGGCTGGTAGCACCGACGAAGGAGATAAAGAAACAGACTTTACGTAATTGTTATAAGAACTCGTACATGCGTTTCAGTACCTTTATTCAAAAATTTGAATTCTAAAGCAGAGCAAATCCAACATTTATATCAATGTCAAAGACATGATATTGGGACCTTCCCATTTGATAGCGAATAGCCTGTTTCCAGTCAGTAGTGAAAAGCTTCCTCAAATGCGCTAATTTATAAAATTTTACACTAGGGGGCGTAAAAGCCACTTTAATTTTATCGATTATGGTCATGTTAACATAATTACACCTAACTTATATGCCCTCAAACCTGTAGAAAGGGGGGGGGGGTGCCGGTACATATTCCTGAAGCAATTGACGGCCGCCTAAATTTTAAGTAGGACCCTATCAAGGCTACTCGTCCAAATCTCATGAAATTCGGTTCAGCCTTTCTCTCATGATGATAATATAAACAGATGAATTTTCAATGTTATTTATGTAAATATAGTTCATTAAATACGACACCTAAACACTTAACAAAAGTTCTGCAGATCAAAAACAGTTTTAAATTTGAGCTCAAAAATGGAGCATGTTTTCTAGTTCTCTTAACACTGAAATTGCTATATCTAAAACAATATTTCATCTCCGATCACTGTATATTGCCTTATTTTCAACGCCTTTAGACATTTAAATCTAATAATTAATGAATTATAACATAATTTTTCAATAGTTAGTCTAGAAGAATAGTCAACAGACGATTCCGATATTCGAAACGTAACTCGGTTACTATAGTTGCCATAATGGAATCAAAAACTATTATTAGTTTATTGATAAAATATTTAAAAAATATCGGTTGTTGTAACTACTCCGCTTACAAATAGAATTAAAAACCGTCAGGAGGACATGAAGACAGAAGAGCGCCTAAATTTTAAATGGGACCATACCAAGGCTACCTATCAGAATTTCATGAAATTCGGTGAAGCCGTTCTAGATGAGACTGTAACGCGAAGGCGAAATTACCAACTTGGCAGTGCCGAGGTTTGATCCCGGGGTCAAAACGAACAGACGGATGACTAAAATACGTCCTTTAGGTCAACATTATAGCGCTGAGCTAAAGATGTCTCCAGCTTAAGGAATTTAATACTGCCTTATGAGCGTTCGCTACAAGACAAACAAATAAATAAATAAATTTTCAATTTTATTTATAGAGATCCAAATTCAATTTCGATGTTTATATTTTGTAAAATCGAAAAAGCGAAAAATAATACAAATTTGATAAATTCTATGCATTTATATGTAAGACGCAGCGTAATATTGCATTCTGACAAATCACTAGTAAAATCGAATTCGATTTTCAATGTTACTATTTAAAGAAAATATGGAATGAGAACTATAAAATGTCTTCTTCCTTTCCTTGTCTTTCTTTAAATTTTATGCATTTTAAAACATATATTATAATTTTTGCTTGGTATGTAAGGCTTTTTTCTCATTCCATTACTAAGAATGTCAAATAAATCATTTATAACTTATTGAAGCGAAAAAATAAAGTTTAGCATTCCACATTTCTTTTGACTTCTCTGATTGGAATCTGCATGAAAGAAGAAAGGAAAAAGAAGTTTTAATCTGAATTGCATTTAAACCTTAGATGTAATCTCATAAGAAAGAAATATATTTTCATCTTTTTGAGCCATTTGTCATACTGTGGAATTCTTTTTCTATTGTATTTCATACGCTCATGCATATTTCATTTTCTATTTAAACTAAACATATATTCTTGGAAAAGATTTGATTTCATAGATTTTGCCATTTTCTTTCATTGCGGGAAAATAATTTTGTTTTATTAATAAATTTATATTCTGAAGTAAATCTGAAATTTAGAAGGCATAATTATGTGTGAGGACTAACACATTATCTATATTGCATGCAATTTTAAGAATGGATTTATATTATTCAAGCAGATGCACCCGGAATTTATTCGTGATTTAAAATATGTGCGAATTCCTGTCGTATTCTAAATAATATTGTTTTTCAAAATATTCTATTAAAATATCTAATTTAATTCTCCTAAAATGAAGTATAAGAATTGCTGTTTTTGTTAAACAAAATTATCTTTACAGGTAGATTTGAAGTGGGAAAATAAAAAAATAAATAAAAATGATAAATATATATCAAAATAAAACCGCTAAAATAATATTAGAAGGTATACCCGTACCATTTTTATCCTGTTTCAACAATCAGCTGAACACAACATACGAGTTTCAAATTTTTTTTCTCAAAATAAAACAGTTGACTTAAAAAATTGAAAATATCATTAATTCGGTAATCTTATATTCTCGGATCCTGTCAAATATGCAATGTAGTTCATTTATAAAATTTATTTTTATTTCTTTATTATTTTATTATTTAAATAGGATAAATTGAATAAAAATCGTCTGCTGTATTAAAACATGTAAATTTAATACCTTTGCTAAGATGCACGATATAAATTTCTTCAAATAAATGTTCTTAAAAACTATTCTCTTCTATGGAAGGTTAAAATGTGGATCTTTTGATCTGAATAACATCTATCCTTGCGGGTTTCTGTCACAAAAAGCTTTCAACATAAATGCTTATAACATAATTGTGTTTATTGTGTTTATTATTGTGTACTCGTATTATCGCAAAGTAATTTTTACTTTCCATGGCTACGTATAGGGAAAGTACTGGAATTATGTCGAAAATAGCAACTTGAGTTTTCGACAGATCTACGCGCGCTTTGAGACCGCCTACTATATAAAACTCAAAAAAACTATTTTTAGCATAACGTCTGTGTATACACAGACGTTACGCACATACATGTATGTATGTGTATCTGTATGTTCACTGTATGCACCCAGTCTAGCTGAAAAACTATTGACAAAGGAAATACTTTTTTAGCGTGGCGTCTGTCTGACTCTGTGTGTGTCTGTGCAATGTGTGTATTTATTCTAACTCAATTATTTGACGAAATCTTACAAAATTCGATGGATAAGTCACTATGTGGGTTAAGTCACTATGTGGGTTAACCCGGTACTGAATAGATGTTGGTACGATTAGAAAACAAAGAACCTGCCTTTTCTGTAAAACGGTTAGAAAAAATCGTCAAAATCTAAAATAAAAGACCATATATGCTCCAATGTATCAATTACATACATGCTTGTTTTCTAATTCGTAAGTAGGAGTAGTAGGGGGTACTGGCTCACGCGGTGCTATACTTTAACATGGGGAAATTGCGGTGCTAGTTCTCCCATGTTAAAGCATAGGCGCACCTCATGAGGAGGGGTGAAGTTTCCACCAGCACGTGACTTTCCATGATGTCAGTCAAAGGTTAGGATGGATCAGATGATTTTTTTTTCAGATGATGTATGTATGTGTATCTGTATGTTCACTGTATGCACCCAGTCTAGCTGAAAAACTATTGACAAAGGAAATACTTTTTTAGCGTGGCGTCTGTCTGACTCTGTGTGTGTCTGTGCAATGTGTGTATTTATTCTAACTCAATTATTTGACGAAATCTTACAAAATTCGATGGATAAGTCACTATGTGGGTTAAGTCACTATGTGGGTTAACCCGGTACTGAATAGATGTTGGTACGATTAGAAAACAAAGAACCTGCCTTTTCTGTAAAACGGTTAGAAAAAATCGTCAAAATCTAAAATAAAAGAGCTCCAATATGCTCCAATGTATCAATTACATACATGCTTGTTTTCTAATTCGTAAGTAGGAGTAGTAGGGGGTACTGGCTCACGCGGTGCTATACTTTAACATGGGGAAATTGCGGTGCTAGTTCTCCCATGTTAAAGCATAGGCGCACCTCATGAGGAGGGGTGAAGTTTCCACCAGCACGTGACTTTCCATGATGTCAGTCAAAGGTTAGGATGGATCAGATGATTTTTTTTTTCTTTTTCTTTTTTTTAAGTGTTAATGTTTTAAAAATTTCGTAAATGCAAGTTTTTTTTTTCTTATATTTTTTCGCAAATGTAAGTTTTCTACTTTTCAAAAACCGCACTTGTGCTGTTTTCTCTATGGAAATTAACATAGGTTTTCACACTTGTGCTATTTTTTAACGTTTTTTCACAAAAACATACTTTTTACTAACAAAATTTCGTAAATGCAAGTTTTTTTCTTATATTTTCTCGCAAATGTAAGTTTTTTACTTTTCAAAAACCACACTTGTGCCGTTTTCTCTATGGAAATTAACATAGGTTTTCACACTTGTGCTATTTTTTAACGTTTTTTCACAAAAACATACGTTTTACTAACAAAATTTCGTAAATGCGAGTTTTTTTCTTATATTTTTTCGCAAATGTAAGTTTTTTACTTTTCAAAAACCACACTTGTGCCGTTTTCTCTATGGAAATTAACATAGGTTTTCACACTTGTGCTATTTTTTAACGTTTTTTCACAAAAACATACTTTTTACTAACAAAATTTCGTAAATGCAAGTTTTTTTCTTATATTTTTTCGCAAATGTAAGTTTTTTACTTTTCAAAAAACCACACTTGTGCCGTTTTCTCTATGGAAATTAACATAGGTTTTCACACTTGTGCTATTTTTTAACGTTTTTTCACAAAAACATACTTTTTACTAACAAAATTTCGTAAATGCGAGTTTTTTTCTTATATTTTTTCGCAAATGTAAGTTTTTTACTTTTCAAAAACCACACTTGTGCCGTTTTCTCTATGGAAATTAACATAGGTTTTCACACTTGTGCTATTTTTTAACGTTTTTTCACAAAAACATACTTTTTACTAACAAAATTTCGTAAATGCAAGTTTTTTTCTTATATTTTTTCGCAAATGTAAGTTTTTTACTTTTCAAAAAACCACACTTGTGCCGTTTTCTCTATGGAAATTAACATAGGTTTTCACACTTGTGCTATTTTTTAACGTTTTTTCACAAAAACATACTTTTTACTAACAAAATTTCGTAAATGCAAGTTTTTTTCTTATATTTTCTCGCAAATGTAAGTTTTTTACTTTTCAAAAACCACACTTGTGCCGTTTTCTCTATGGAAATTAACATAGGTTTTCACACTTGTGCTATTTTTTAACGTTTTTTCACAAAAACATACTTTTTACTAACAAAATTTCGTAAATGCGAGTTTTTTTCTTATATTTTTTCGCAAATGTAAGTTTTTTACTTTTCAAAAACCACATTTGTGCCGTTTTCTCTATGGAAATTAACATAGGTTTTCACACTTGTGCTATTTTTTAACGTTTTTTCACAAAAACATACTTTTTACTAACAAAATTTCGTAAATGCAAGTTTTTTTCTTATATTTTCTCGCAAATGTAAGTTTTTTACTTTTCAAAAACCACACTTGTGCCGTTTTCTCTATGGAAATTAACATAGGTTTTCACACTTGTGCTATTTTTTAACGTTTTTTCACAAAAACATACTTTTTACTAACAAAATTTCGTAAATGCAAGTTTTTTTCTTATATTTTTTCGCAAATGTAAGTTTTTTACTTTTCAAAAAACCACACTTGTGCCGTTTTCTCTATGGAAATTAACATAGGTTTTCACACTTGTGCTATTTTTTAACGTTTTTTCACAAAAACATACTTTTTACTAACAAAATTTCGTAAATGCGAGTTTTTTTCTTATATTTTTTCGCAAATGGAAGTTTTTTACTTTTCAAAAACCACACTTGTGCCGTTTTCTCTATGGAAATTAACATAGGTTTTCACACTTGTGCTATTTTTTAACGTTTTTTCACAAAAACATACTTTTTACTAACAAAATTTCGTAAATGCAAGTTTTTTTCTTATATTTTTTCGCAAATGTAAGTTTTTTACTTTTCAAAAAACCACACTTGTGCCGTTTTCTCTATGGAAATTAACATAGGTTTTCACACTTGTGCTATTTTTTAACGTTTTTTCACAAAAACATACTTTTTACTAACAAAATTTCGTAAATGCAAGTTTTTTTCTTATATTTTCTCGCAAATGTAAGTTTTTTACTTTTCAAAAACCACACTTGTGCCGTTTTCTCTATGGAAATTAACATAGGTTTTCACACTTGTGCTATTTTTTAACGTTTTTTCACAAAAACATACTTTTTACTAACAAAATTTCGTAAATGCGAGTTTTTTTCTTATATTTTTTCGCAAATGTAAGTTTTTTACTTTTCAAAAACCACATTTGTGCCGTTTTCTCTATGGAAATTAACATAGGTTTTCACACTTGTGCTATTTTTTAACGTTTTTTCACAAAAACATACTTTTTACTAACAAAATTTCGTAAATGCAAGTTTTTTTCTTATATTTTCTCGCAAATGTAAGTTTTTTACTTTTCAAAAACCACACTTGTGCCGTTTTCTCTATGGAAATTAACATAGGTTTTCACACTTGTGCTATTTTTTAACGTTTTTTCACAAAAACATACTTTTTACTAACAAAATTTCGTAAATGCGAGTTTTTTTCTTATATTTTTTCGCAAATGTAAGTTTTTAACTTTTCAAAAACCACACTTGTGCCGTTTTCTCTATGGAAATTAACATAGGTTTTCACACTTGTGCTATTTTTTAACGTTTTTTCACAAAAACATACTTTTTACTAACAAAATTTCGTAAATGCAAGTTTTTTTCTTATATTTTCTCGCAAATGTAAGTTTTTTACTTTTCAAAAACCACACTTGTGCCGTTTTCTCTATGGAAATTAACATAGGTTTTCACACTTGTGCAATTTTTTAACGTTTTTTCACAAAAACATACTTTTTACTAACAAAATTTCGTAAATGCGAGTTTTTTTCTTATATTTTTTCGCAAATGTAAGTTTTTTACTTTTCAAAAACCACACTTGTGCCGTTTTCTCTATGGAAATTAACATAGGTTTTCACACTTGTGCTATTTTTTAACGTTTTTTCACAAAAACATACTTTTTACTAACAAAATTTCGTAAATGCAAGTTTTTTTCTTATATTTTCTCGCAAATGTAAGTTTTTTACTTTTCAAAAACCACACTTGTGCCGTTTTCTCTATGGAAATTAACATAGGTTTTCACACTTGTGCTATTTTTTAACGTTTTTTCACAAAAACATACTTTTTACTAACAAAATTTCGTAAATGCGAGTTTTTTTCTTATATTTTTTCGCAAATGTAAGTTTTTTCTTTTCAAAAACCACACTTGTGCCGTTTTCTCTATGGAAATTAACATAGGTTTTCACACTTGTGCTATTTTTTAACGTTTTTTCACAAAAACATACTTTTTACTAACAAAATTTCGTAAATGCGAGTTTTTTTCTTATATTTTTTCGCAAATGTAAGTTTTTTCTTTTCAAAAACCACACTTGTGCCGTTTTCTCTATGGAAATTAACATAGGTTTTCACACTTGTGCTATTTTTTAACGTTTTTTCACAAAAACATACTTTTTACTAACAAAATTTCGTAAATGCGAGTTTTTTTCTTATATTTTTTCGCAAATGTAAGTTTTCTACTTTTCAAAAACCACACTTGTGCCGTTTTCTCTATGGGAATTAACATAGGTTTTCACACTTGTGCTATTTTTCAACGTTTTTTCACAAAAACATACTTTTTACTTGTAAAAAACTAACAAAAGCGTGTTTTTAGAGTAGCAGAATCGCGTGAATTGGTGTTTTAAAGTAGCAGAATCGCGTGAGTTGGTGTTTTAAAGTAGCAGAATCGCGTGAATTAGTGTTTTAAAGTAGCAGAATCGCGTGAATTGGATGTATGGGAATCTCGAGAATCTCGGGGGTTTAAGGGGTGTGTTTCCCCAATCCTTTCGTTCTTGTATTTCAAAATTTTAAGCATAAATATTTTAAATAATAGCAGATACCTGTTTTCAATAATCTAAATGGGGTAATGTCTCTTTCCTAAGTGTTGTTGGAAATATATATATATTTTTAATTGTGGTCCCACCTCCACCCGGTGTATAGGATACACCATCACAATTCAATCTAGCATGGTCTGGTCATTTAAATTTGATAATGACCGTATGCTAGGCTCTTGATACCATCCTTTAAGATATGTCGCTTATCATCATAGGGGGATAAGCCCATTTTAATTTGCTTCACAGTAAACATCTGGTGGTCTTTACTTGCAATTTTAAATTGTGCCACTCTATTCTATCTTCGACTTGTTAGGCAATTATAATAATCTTCATGATGGATGTGTTTTTTTACAACATTCTTATTAACACCTTTAGCAGTCTTTTTATCTGTGAAGGGTATTTTTAGGCTATACATTTTCGATCTTAGGCCTACAAATTCCACGGCAGGAGTTCCATTCAACTCGTCTTTCATTTTTCCAATCCTTTTTTTATTCTTATTGGAATGGAGTGGATGTGTTGTAGGATAATCCGAAAAGTCAAAATAGTCTTCATAACTTTCAAAATCTTTGTAAATATCCTCTGTTTCAATTTCATAGCACAGGGAATCGGTGTCTGTGAAAAGCAATTCGGCTCGGCTTCCATACATCTTCTTAATAAAATCATAATGAAACTCATACATAAGTGTTTTACTCAAGTCCAGTACTGAAAAACCTGCATAGATGGGTCTATTCAGTTTCAAATGAGTCTTATGCATATGAACTGCTACCAGATCTTCATTAAATATTTTGAAGGAGTGTAAGGCTGGTGATGCAAGTAATTTTTTCAGTCTCTTCTCGGTCTGTACTAGCTTAACATCCATTCTTTTTCTCAAATTTTCCATAGTTTTTCCAAACACTGCGTTATTCATAAGTTTGAACAGATCTTTTTCAAAAGAATTTTTTGCCAGCATTCTCTTCTCAGTGTTAAATTGTACATAGGGCTTCAACCAGGGCTCTTGCTTAAAAGTTAATACTCAATGGATTTTCACAAGTTTCATCCCTCGCTTCATATACTGCTTTAAATTTCTATAATGCAGAACATATTTAACCTTATGATTCAAATTAGGTGTTAATTTGATCTGGTCCTTGCATATTTTCAAATTCATTTCTTCAGATAAATTCCGGCTATACTCCGAAATCAGAGATGGGGTGATATGAACTCTTTCGGGTGCTAGAGGATAATCATTATGCTTATCATGCAAATCATGGGGATAGTCTATATCCGCTTCGATAATATATCCCACAGGTGAGTCATCTTCAACAGCAAGTGTATTAAAGTTCTTAATGTCTTGAGAATCAAGCCATCTAAAATCCGATACGGGGAGTGCTTGGCTTAGAGCCCACCCATATAGATTATTAGCATCCAGGTACATTATATATTTGCTAGGCTTCGTAGAATCAAAATGTTCCAAATACTTGTTATTAGCCTGACTAAGGCGTTTACTAATAACACTAATACCGCCTCTTATACCTTCTTCTAAAAATAAGTACATATCAGGATCTGTAATCAGTTCTAATGATACTCTACTAGTCTTCAAGGCTGCATTCCAGGCAAGAGATGGCAATGTTAAACAGTGGGCAGCATCTATTCCATAATAATTCAATGTCAAATCACGGAAATTCTCAAAAATGTCAGCTAATAGAAGAATATCAGTTCTTATGTACAAGTCATGATATTCCCCCATATTCTTTATCTTTAAAGATGTCCAAACATGTTGAGCATAGGCATAGGCATCATCAGAGACCTCCTCTCGATTTAAATCATCAAAGAAGGCCTCTTTAGTGGGTAAGCTCGTTTCTTCAAACTTGGTAGCACAATCCATATAAGAATAAGGGTAAACACCCTTTCTAGTCACTAAATCCACTTGATCACTTGTAAAATGTTCTTGGGTGCTACGAAACTGATTGGATTCCAAACTAGAACTTAGTTTCTCAATAGAGGCAGGTAAGAATTGAAGAGAATCTATAAACTGTAAACTTCCCAGGCTGAATGTAATATATTTCTGCATATTGCTACTGATGCATTCAATCCTCTTTCCTTTAAATTCACCGATCCCCTGCATAATTAAATGTCCATCATACCCCTTTAAATTATGAAACACAACGGGTATGCGTCGGCTTATCTTGTAATTCAGATTACAATTAGGATGGGCTGCACCTCTGTACTTGGAAGTTAAGTGGCAATGGTCTCTCACACGCTTTTCTCCTAAAGCCTTGTTACAAATATGGCAGAGAGTAGCATTTTCAAAGTTTTCACGATCTTCAGCAGTAAAATTCATTTTCATATTTTCTCTCAGTATTCTCTGAATCTCTTCTTCTTCTTGAATAAGGGCCTTCAAAAAATGATGAATCACATCTTCACCCCTATAGATAACAGGCCCTTTAAAAGTTTTTCCATCAGGCCCAATAATAATATAGGCAAAACCACAGGGAACATGATGAGATAAGATACTCTCATGTGAAATAGAGGGGGTATTCTCACATATATCCGCTTTCATTAGAAAAGACTCAAAGTCTGCGTATACCACAAATGGTACACGCATTTGCATGTAAATACTTTGAAATTTCAAAATCTTGTCATTGTCACTGGGAAACTCCACTCTCTGTAGGCCATACTGGCTACATAATTCAATATGCTTCTTTAAGCGAGCTTCAGATGAAAATCGTTGTAAACAGTAGTCACAAAAATATTGCTTCTCTTTAGGTTTTCTTATACTGTATAAAAGTCTGCTCATGCTTCTAATACAGCAGTAATGAGACTGCTCATCATTACTAATAAGCAGTAAATTACAGTGTTGTTCTCGTCTATCAGATGATATATAGAGCGGAAACACCTTCTTATCTTCATATCCAAAGACATTCAGGCTCACATTATTATTATTTCGCTCAAATAACTTAACTTGGTGTAAAGGAGTGGGAAACTCAATTCCATCCAGATTCAACCTGCATTCATGCTCGGTATATTTGTTGACACGAGATGCATTCTTATAAACTGGATAAAGTTCTGCTAAGATGGACCACATAAAACATTTCTGATCACTATTTTCCACATTGATAATAGCTTTCTTGGCTAATAAATCTTTAGGTAGCGGGATATAGCTTGAGGCAGCCAGAGGATCATATGTCCCAACATCAATCATGAGTTCCTCGATTCTCTCTAAGACCCAACCGCTACCACGGCCTTCATAGGTTTCGAACGATGTTAACACTTTTGCAAAGGCAGTATCCACATTAGAATCCAAATCTTCTTCTGTAATGTTTTTCATACAAGAACTTCTGAAATAGTTTATACAGTATTCCTGTTCTCCTCCAGATCGGAAACGAGTAAAACGGCAACATACATTTATGTACCATATAATACTACGTTTCAAAGCAATTTCCTTTAGCACTACTTGTTTTATCTCAATTCTATGAGAATCCAAAAAGGTAAGTAAATCTTTTTCAGCATGACCAGCAATTTTATAAACAGTCACAGTACCGTTTAAAGTCTGTTTGCAGGGTTTCTTAGTCGCTTTCTTCTTCTTTTTATTCATACACGGAGCATCTAATCTTTTTCTTTTAGCGCCTCGCATAGGCTTATCACCATGAATTGGCCGCTCATGAATCTTCTCATGACGTATCAGATCATCTTTTCTTACAAAAGCCGCCTTACACAATTCACATATGTAATCCTTCTTTCCAGCATGAATCCTCATATGGCGCACTAAGCTTCGTTCTGCCATGAAGCTCTTCGCACAACTAGGACACACCTGTAAAAAAAAATAAAATGCAAGACTTTAGTATAAACACGCTATTCTCGATAACAATGTAATACATGTCTCAAGATGTATATAAAGAAATCATGAATCCATTATAATTTCCCCATTAGAAATAATAAAATTCCTGAATTAAAGAATATATCCAGATACAAGACATTTCATGTAAGATCCCCAAGACATTTCATTAAATTCATAAAAACACTCATTAAAAAGTTGTTACGCATCATAAAAATACAAAGTTTAATAAAATGGGAGAATAAAATCACATTAAAACAAGTACTTACATGTCCAATCCTGTTCAAAGAGGGTGCATTAAGCATAGGAACGTCAGTAACGGTAGGGATAGTTCCTCCGATATTACTTTCTAAGACAAACATATTCGCAGAACAACTTCAAACACGTCTTAACAGCACGAAACTCACAACAGAAATGATAAAATCGCTGCTAAAAGACCACCTACACCCATTCATAAAAAATAGTTCCTGGAATATCCTTTCGCCAAGATCACCCCAAGGTTATTCCTAAAGAGTTTTTCGTGTATCCTTCTAACGTTTTCCTAAGAATTCCTTATATCTAACGTTTTCCTAAGAATTTGAAGAACAAGAGCCTGGCGAGATCCGTTATGCTGGTGATGGCGATACATAAATTTCCACTTCTTCCTCATTTGCTTCTTCAGATGTTTCTTTGAAGTTTAGAATTGATAAAACAATATCAACTATCGGTTTTTTTTTTCTGATATCGATACGATTTTCATAGATTTCAACTCAGCTCCAAAATTCTTCGTCAAACTCTTGGACATTGAGTGGCTTTTCAAGCAAAATGTTGTCCCAAGTTTCAACTATTAATTGTGGTTCAGTCAGTAAAATCCTGATTTCTTTAAATAATTGAAAATTATCATTGAGTAACACTTTTTGCTATGCATTTACTAGCATGTAAGGCGTCAAGGAGGATCATTGAGTTCACTATATTGCTAGTAGTAGTGCAGAGTCCACTTCCAACGGTAGAGTGTCAGCTGACCAGTTCGGAGATCCATGGTTTGATTCCCGGTTGGGACAGCAAATCAACCCAGTAGGTTACTGCAAAGATGTTGGAGGTCAGAAAGTGACCCTAGTACGACTAGTACGGATTGAATGGACTCTGGAAGATTGAGCGCCGATTTCAAATTGAGACGATAACGACCACGCAGGATACTAACCTGGGTAAAAATAGTAGTAGCAGGAGGCTAACATGAGGTGAAAATAGCAGGAGGTGGTCAGTCAGATTGTCAGTTGTCCGCCAATCTGACAGAGGGTGGAGAATGCAGAGTCCACTTCAACAATAAGAGCTTGCAATTTCTTCCCTGTAGCTCAACAGTAGAAC
Organism: Amaurobius ferox; assembly: GCA_951213105.1. Classification (NCBI taxonomy): domain Eukaryota; kingdom Metazoa; phylum Arthropoda; class Arachnida; order Araneae; family Amaurobiidae; genus Amaurobius; species Amaurobius ferox. The sequence continues at coordinate 125,735,983 of OX578149.1, read as the reverse complement.
GTCGGCTGACCAGTTCGGAGATCCAGGGTTTGATTCCCGGTTGGCGCAGCAAGGTTCTTTATAGTAGTTCTTGTTGTATCGTCGATTGCCTCAACAATTTTCTTATGTGAAAAATGGAGAGTGCAAACAATAAAAGTAAGAATGGAATAGCGAATTTTTCGAGAGAAGCAGGAAAATCTGATTCACTAGCCGTTGATATTGATTCAAACATACGGCAGATTTTCCATATAGTGATTCTGTTCCGTTTCCTGTCATTTGATTCACAAAAGCTGCTGATTCGATAAATAAATCATTGATTCCGGAAATCAATAAATCAGGTGACTACTGTAATTTCCAGTAAATTTCCGTGTCATTTCGTGCAATTAAACTGAATTTAATGGATTAGTAAAGAAATAAAAAAAAAAATGAGTTTGAGCCTGTAAAAAAGGCATGGTCTGCCCACATAAAATAAATTTTTATCTTGATACGGATAAACCACTCCAAAGAAACTGCTAACACAACAAAGTGAAAGGTTTGGATTGAGTTGTAAGAAAAAATGACGTTTTTAAAAAATTAATAAATGCATTTCAAGCAAATTGAAATTTAAAATGAAAAATAATTTATTTCGAAAATAATAATTTATTCCAATAAAATGGATGAATAATTTATTCAAATAAAATGGATGCTTTGTTTTAGTTTAATGACGTACATTCATTATTTGGCAGGCACAAATATCGAATGTTCCATTCGATTTCGCTATTTCCCAATGCTAGATATTCGAATGTAACATCTCATTCTGAACGCTCATTTTGACTTAGTGATTTCGGCCAGAAAGTGTTAAAAATCTTCTCTGATTGGCTACGTTGGCTTGACAGACTGCTCGTCAACTGTTAATCACTTTATGTCCACGCCTTCTTTTCGTACCCTAATGGGATTTGAACGTCGACCACCCGGGCGGATCATAACTGCCGTTACTCTTTCTTAATTACTTCATGGAAGTAGGGATCATCCGAAAAAAACCCTACTAATTTAATTCCAACACTCGAACTTTGGACCGTTTTAGAAGAAATTGTACGATATCTATTATATAGGTGGAAGTAGGGATCATCTGGAAAAACCAGATCTTTTCCCTTGGTGAGAAGGCGCGGTTTAATCCGAATCGTGAAGTTCCGCGGGGCATGCGAAGAATCTACAGGGGAGAAAACTTGATCACACTTCCCTAACATAAATGCTGTTTTTTATACACTTGCTTGTAAATTCACAAAAAATAAAATAATGTGGCAATTAAAAACAAATTGTTATAATGCGAAGATATACATACAACTTTTTGCCAACCTCTCATTATATATGTGTACTTTGATGAGCATCGTGTGAAAACAAAAGGTCATTAAAGGCAAGACATTTCACTTCCATTTGTTAATTGCCAAATTATATTTTTGCGAAATATAAGTTAATTTGTTTCTTCGAAATGATTTTACACGTTGTCATAAGAAAGAGTTGAATTTTGTTGTACAATTCAACGACAAAAACTTTATGCTGTGGATCTTGCACATCATTATTATGATGTGAAAGAAGTGAAATCCTTGAATTACGTAGGGAAAGTCATGAACTTGTCACATCAAATTGTTATCAGTTTTATTTTTTAATGTTTCTAGAATATTCAATGGAAAAAAACCCTTTTAATAACGGCTTGTCGTGTTGAATTTCTTATAATTATCCATTGCTATGATGTTCTTGATCACAGCCATTTTCTACATCTTACTTTCATTGCTATACATGGTAATGTATAGGGGAAAGTGTTGGAATCGTGTCGAAAATCGCAGTTCGAGTTTTCGACGGATCTACACGTTTTGGGTCCTCTTGAACACGAAAAACAATTTTTAGTGTATTTAGTTCTCTCTCTCTCTCTCTGTGTGTGTGCAATGTATGTATCCACAATAACTAAAAAACTAATTGACAGAATTTTATACAATTTTACAGGTAAATCACTTGTGGGTGACCCTGAAGCTAATTCGATTTTGGTACAATTCGGAATAAAAGAACCTGCCTTTTTTTGTAAAATGTCCCGCAAAAACCGTATGTATTCATTCTAGCTAAAAAATTAATTGACCAAATTTCCCAAAATTTGGTAGATAAGTTACTTGTGAGCTACCGTGGTGCTTATTAGATTTTGGTACGATTCGGATAAAAGAATCTGCTTTTTCTTGCAAAATACCTTTCAAAATCGTCAAAATCAAACATAAATGTCTACGTACTAGTAATTTTTGAAGTTGAAAAGAATAATATCAACCCTACTCTAGAAGTAGCCGTCCTCCAGATATTTTAGCGTTTTAGCATTTTTGCTACGCCGCTTAGGAAAAAAAATCTGATGTGTCCAGCACATGACTTTCCCTGCAGACTTACATTCACGTTCTCTTTATTTTAATTAAATTTAATTCACGTTTAGTTCAATTTTCGTTCTCATTTGGTAACTGGACTTATTTTCAAAGGTGGTAGAGAAAATATGAAAAAACTAAAATATCTCGAGAACGGGTAATCCTAGTGTAATGGGGTTGGTCTTATTCTGTTCATCGTTAAAAATTACGTATAAAACAAGCATTTAATGGATGTATTTGAGCATATTTAGTTTTTTAGTTTAGATTTTGAAGATTTTTGCCGGCCATTTTGCAAAAAAAAGGCAGGTTATTTTTTTCCGAATCGAACTAAAATCTAATCAGCACCAGGGCAATGCACAAGCGACTTATCAACCGATTTTTGTGAAATTTGGTCTATTATTTTTCAGCTAGAGTGGATACAGCCAATTTTTGCGGGCCTTTTCCCAGAAAAAGGCGAGTTCTTTTATCCCGAATTATACCCAAAACTAATCAGCACCAGAGTCGCCCACAAGTGACTTACCTACCAAATTTTATGAAATTCGGTCAATTAGTTTTTTAGTTAGAGTGGATACAAAATCTGCACAGATAGACAGACAGACACACACACACACACACACAGATAGACAGATAGACACTGACACACAGATAGACACAGACACACAGATAGACAGACAGACAGACACACACACACACACAGCCGTCACGCTAAAAATGGTTTTATCGTATTCTAGAGGTGGCTAAACGTGTAGATCCGTCGAAAACTCGAGTTGCGATTTTTGGTATGATTCCAATACTTTCCCTATACATTACCATGTATTGCAGGGAAAGTAATAAATCTAGTTACCAAATGAAGACGAAAACTGAATCAAAAGTGCAAATTCAGTGTCATTTTAAATAACTATGCGTGTTATTTTGTGAGATTAAACCCAATTTAATGATTAAGTAGAGAATTAAAGAGAAAATGAATTTGAGTCTGTAGGGAAAGTCAGGTGCTGCCCACACCAGATTTTTTTAATATTGAAGCTCCAAATTCGCTGAGCTACAATACCACGATACATTTAATATTCTGAACATTCTAAAATAAAAGTATTACAATCATATTACTTTGAAGAAATCAAAATCTGTCAGATGTGATTTTTTGTGCTTCTAAATGTCAAAATGTCGTTGAGCCCAAGGAAGTTTAATGATTGATTTTCATGACAAAATGGAGTACATCGTGTATATTTTATGAGATGCTCTGGAATAAAAATAAATCTGGATTTGTCTTTTTAAGAAATGGCTCTTATGAGAGCTTATAAATTTCAGAAATGTTTTTATTTCTGCTGTGCCTGCTATTGCTATCGTTAACATGTATGAATTTCGACTAGTATAAAAATGCTAAAAAAATCTGATGTGGGCAACATATGGCTTTCCTTATACAATGCAATGAATTTACTACTTTTACAGTAAAAAAAAATTGGTTTTTCTTATATTAGATACTTATATTCTTTCCAAGATATTGACTTTTCGACAATTAGTCGTCATTTTCATTGATTTAGCGTCATTTTTATCCATTTGGCGAGATTATCGTTAATTTGGCAGTATTTAAGAAAGTCGCCAAGTTGGCGACATTCCGCCAAATTCATCGATAAAATCTCGCCAAGCGTTATGGACGGAGAAATAAGTTATTCTTATAGCAGATAAATGACTATTGGCGTTCAAATACAAAAGTATTATTCAAAGTATCTTTTCTCGTGAATGGAACGAGCTAGATCCACGAGAATATTGTCACCCAATTTATCGCATAATATTACATATGAAAAGTGAACATGTTTCTCAACAGTTAATATTTTTTTTAATTTATGGGATTTTTTGATAAATTTATTTGAAAAATGTGCAATATCTCGAGAACGGTTCATGCTAGCGTTCTAAAGTTTATATCAATCGTTTTCTAAGGGAAAATTACATAAGAAATATTTTTTGCGTAACTTCATTAAAGGTTTTGATTTTTTGATGATTTTTTCAAAATTTCACTCGAAAATTTAGGGGGTTCTGAACATTCGATTGTGTTTTAAATCAATAGGCTTCCAGTATTCACGGATTGTGATTTTTGTACCAAATTTCATTGGAATCGCTCCATTCGTTCGTGAAATATCCTCTCCAGAGACTCACTGGCACATACACACACACATACTTTCACACACACACACACAGACATCACCTCAGAAATGTTCGATTCCTGATCAGGGATGCTTGAAACACGGTCTTCCGTCGAAAACTCGAAATCGAATTTTCGACCCAGTCACAATACTTTCCTTATACATTATATACTAGCCGCCTTTGGCGACCAGCCTTTTCGCTATCCTTGAAAATTCTGACCATGGCAAATTCTGAAATTTGCAAACTCGCTGGCGCGACCTACCAGAAAGGTGTAAAATAACTGTTTGGACGGCCAGGAAGTGCCACCCAATTTAGACCGGAACTCAGTGGGGGAGGCATCCACAGGGACCGTACCCTCCTTCCCCTATCACCAACCTCTCGGAAAGACTTACGGTCCCACATGTTTAACGCGATCGTACTCCGCGTGAACACGGTGGTAGTTTCGGCAGTAACGGGAATCGAACCCGGGCCTACCGAGTGCAATTCCCGCGCGCTAACCACTGGCCTACCGCGCCCTCCGCGACAATCTCCATAACTTTCTTTTTATTCACCCAATTTAGACCGGAACCCAGTGGGAGAAGCATCCACAGGGACAGTACCCTCCTTCCCCTACCACCAACCTCTCGGAAGTATTTACGGACCTATATGTTTAACGTGATCGTACTCCGCCTGAACACGGCGGCAGTTTAGGCAGTAGCGGGAATCGCTAACCACTGGGCTACCGCGCCCTCCGCCTCCGCGACAATCTCCATAACTTTATTTTTATTCGCCCAATTTAGACCGGAACCCAGTGGGGGAGTCATCCACAGGGATCGTACCCTCCTTCCCCTACCACCAACCTCTCGGAAGGACTTACGGACCCATATGTTTAACGTGATTGTACTCCGCGTCAGTGGCGGGAATCGAACCCGGGCCTACCGAGTGCAATTCCCGCGCGCTAATTTAAATTTTATAATGACTATATGCTAAGCTCTTAATTCCATCATCCTCGTTCCATCGTTCCATCTTTTAAAATATCCATAAATTAAAATATCCATTTAAAATATCCATAAATTAAAATATCCATTAAAAATATCCTATAAATAAATATAATAATTTCACCCGATGTATATAATACATATGCTAAGCTCTTAATTCATTTAAAACCGGAAGTGCGGTCTCCATGGAGACGGGGAAAAAACTACTGCGGAGGGGGGAAATGCCGGTAGCGGAATTGCCGAGAAATTTAAAATCCTTAATTCATTTAAATCGCGATCCTGTGGATATTTATAATAATTTCTTGACCAGATTGGGCTTGTAAAAAAGTCAGATGTTTGAGCTTTCTAAAAATGTAAATTATTAGTCGAAATTATGAGTACTTTTTACTATGCGAGAATTTAAAAACCAAAAATCATTTTTTTGAGCCAAAAGTGACTATTGTTTTAAAATCTTTAAAAAATATTAGAAATCGAAATTGAGATTTGAAATTGATATATTTTTACTCGCAATTGTCTGCTCTTTCCGTTGGTGTGATTTGTTTTTTTCTACGACATCTGGATCGTGGAGAAAAAAGGGCAAAAAACGGTCGAAATCGCATAAAACATTAAATAACAAAAAAAATAATTAAAATTTTAAAAATCGGTTTTCGCGTATCCCCCCCCCCCCCCCGGGTCTCCGATTGCCAAATTTCGTAGCTCTCCGACTCGCGGTCGCTGAACGTATAGTGTATAAGACAGACAGACACACAGAGAGACACACAGACAGACCTTGCCTTTTATTTAGATATAAGGAAATTAATAATCTATCTTCGTAATGGCTAAACAGTCATGTCATAAAGGAAGTTTTTAAGCATGATTCTGATAACCTATAAATATATCTGCTGATATCTGTAGAGGTATTAACGATATATCTATATGTAGTACTAACTAGTCATTTCCAATGTGACACATATACTTAATAAATGTTGGATCACTGTATGTTGTCCTATTGTTTAAGAGTTGTTGAAAACGTATGTAATTGTAACTTATTCTGCCTGTTAAAACTTCCATATAATAAAATCTGATGTGAGCAGCACATGCTTTCCCTGAAGACTCAAATTCTTTTTCTCTTTATTTCATTAGTTATTCATTAAATTTATTTTTATTGCTCTAAATAATAAACATAATTATTTAAAATTACAATGAATTTACACTTTTAATTCAGTTTTCCTTTTCATTTGGTAACTAGACATATTTTCAAAACCGGCGCAACAAAAATGCGAATAAAAATTCAATATCTCGAGAACAGCAAGTCCTAAAGTAATGGGGTTGGTCTTATTTTTTTCATTCTTAAAATTTACGTATAAAACAAGCATTTAATGGATACATTTGAGGATATGTAGTCTTTTATTTTAGATTTTGACGATTTTTGCGGGCCATTTCGCTAAAAAAGGCAGGTTCTTTTTCTCCGAATCGTACCGAAATCTAATCAGCACCAGGGTAATCTACAAATAACTTATTTACCACATTTTGTGAAATTTTATCAATTAGTCTTTCAGCTAGAGTGGATGTATGCGATTTTTTCGGACCATTACGCAAAAAAAAATGTGATGTAGGCAGCACATGACTTTCTTTATATAATGTACTGAATTTACTACTTTTACAGTAAAAAAATAGGTTTTTCTTATAGTAGATATTTATATTCTTTCCAAGATATTGAATTTTCGAGTATTAGTCGTCATTTCCATTGATTTAGCGTCATTTTCATTCATTTGGAGAGATTTTCGTTAATTTGGCAACATTTCAAAAAGTCGCAAAGTTGGCGACATTCCGCCAAATTCGTCGCCAAAATCTCGCCAAGAATTATGGACGAAGAAATAAGTTATTCTTACAACAGACAAATGACTATTGGCGTTCAAATACAAACGTATTACTCAAAGTATCTTTTTCATGAATGGAACGAGCTTGATCCACGAAAATGATGTCACTCAATTTATCGCATGGTATTACATATGAAAAGTGAACATGTTTCTCAATAGGAAATATTTTTTTTTATTTTATGACTTTTTGATAATTTTTTTAAAAAACGTGCAATATCTCGAGAACGGTTCATGTTAGAGTTCTAAAATTTATGCCAATCGTTTTCTAATGAAAAATTACATAAGAAATGTCTATTTGCGTAACTTTATTAGCGGTTTTGATTTTTTGACGATTTTTTCAAAATTTCATTCGAAAATTTAGGGGGGTTCTGAACATTCGATTACGTATAAAAACAATAGGCTTCCAGTGTTTACGGATTGTGATTTTTGTACCAAATTTGGTTCGAATCGGTCCATTCGTTCGTCAGTTATCGTCTCCACAGACCCACTGACACACACACACACACACATACTTTCACACACACACACACACATCACTTCAAAAATGTTTGATTCGTAATCAGGGATGCTTGAAACGTGCTCTCCCGCCGAAAACTCGAATTCGAATTTTCGACCCCGTCACAATACTTTCCTTATACATTATGTATATAAGGAAAGTAAAAAAATGTGATGTAGGCAGCACATGACTTTCTTTATATAATGCAAAGAATTTACTTCTTTAACGGTGAAAAAGCGATGAAGAGATCCACGGCGCAGTGTTTCTAACGTTAAATTGTACATTTGGCGCTTTTCCGGATGACAACATCTAAAACTATTTCTTACCCAATTAATTTATATTTTACGCAATTCTAAATCAACAATTATCAATATCGATATCATCCTCAATAAGCAATATTGTCCATATATTTAAATATCTTACTCATAAATTCATCAATTAGACGTCATTTTCATTAACTTGGCGTCATTTTCGCAATTTTGACGATATTTTCGCCAATGTGGGGCAAACATTAACTTATTTAGAAGAACATTTCTTAATAAAAGATATACCCATCATATGACGGAATTAAAAATCTGCAAAACATTGTATCCCTTTTGGCGTCCTTTTTATCAATTTGATAATATTTTTAATCAATTTGCGAACATTTAAAAAAGTCGCTGAGTTGGCGATATGGCGTCAAAATTTCACCAAGAGTTACAGAAAGAAAAATCTGATGTGGGCAACACATGACTTTCCTTATATAATGAAATGAATTTACTACTTTTACAGTAAAATAAATAGGTTCTTCTTCTAGTAGATACTAATATCCTTTCCAAGATATTGAATTTGCGACAATTAGTCGTCATTTTCATTGATTTATCGTCATTTTTATCCATTTGGCGAGATTTTCGTTATTTTGGCAACATTTAAAAAAGTCGCCAAGTTGGCGACATTCCGCCAATTTCGTCGCCAAAATCTCGCCAAGCGTTATGGACGAAGATATAAGTTATATATATATATATATATATATATATATAACTTATTAGATATTGAATTTACGACATATATTATATAACTATTATTATATATTTATATATTATATAACTTATTAGATATTGAATTTTCCACAATTTGACGTCACTTTCATTGATTTAGCGTCATTTTTATCCATTTGGCGAGATTTTCGTTAATTTGGCAACATTTCAAAAAATCGCCAAGTTGGCGACATTCCGCCAATTTCGTCGCCAAAATCTCGCCAAGCATTATGGACAAAGCAGTAAGTTATTCTTACAGCAGATAAATTGGCGTTCAAATGCAAAAGTATTACTCAAAGTATCTTTTTTCATAAATGGAACGAGCTAGATCCACGAGAATGATGTCACTCAATTTATCGCATGGTATTACATATGAAAAGTGAACATGTTTCTCAATAGGAATTTTTTTTTTATGTGACTTTTTCATAATTTTTTTGAAAAATGTGGAATATCTCGAGAACGGTTCATGTTAGCGTTCTAAAATTTATGCCAATCGTTTTCTAATGAAAAATTACATAAGAAATGTCTATTTGCGTAACTTTATTAGCGGTTTTGATTTTTTGACGATTTTTTCAAAATTTCATTCGAAAATTTAGGGGGGTTCTGAACATTCGATTACGTATAAAAACAATAGGCTTCCAGTGTTTACGGATTGTGATTTTTGTACCAAATTTGGTTCGAATCGGTCCATTCGTTCGTCAGTTATCGTCTCCACAGACTCACTGACACACACACACACACACACACACACACACACACATACTTTCACACACACACACACACACACACACACACACACACACACACACACACATACACACACACAGACATCACCTCAAAAATGTTTGATTCGTGATCAGGGATGCTTCCCTTTTACGAATCATTGAAACTTTTAACATTTTGTTAAATGTTATCTAGGGTAAAATTTTTATCTAAATAAAAATACCCTTTTTACTTCTAAAGGTCATAAATGTTCAAATATACAGAATTGATAGCACTATATATGGCTCTGATAACACGAACAATTGATTAAATATTGTGAGTTAATAAACTTAAACAATTTAATGATGCAATATGTTATGTAAATGTCATACGAAATGGGTATGTAAGAGTTATCGAATAAGGGGATTCCCCAGTAGTTACTGGGAATCCCCTTATTCGATAACATTATAGCAGTGCGCAGTGCTGCCTAATTTTAGAAGTGTGGTAAAAACGTGAATTTTTTAATACATTGGTACCAAAGACTGCAATTTATACTGCATAAGTATACTACATAAGGTCACGTACATAAGTATAAGACGATGACTTTGAAAATGCGTTAGATCAAATGAATTTTTCAAAAGAGGAAGACTTTTTTGAACCGTGTAACTTCAAATTCGTGTAAAAAAGTGTTGGGTGTACTTTTTTTTAATGTTATATGATTCTTTGATAAATTTATTTGAAAATTGTGCAATATCTCGGGAACGGTTCATGGTAGCGTTCTAAAGTTTATGTCAATCGTTTTTTGATAAAAAATTACATAAGAAATTATTATTTAGGTAACTATATGGAATGTTTTAATTTTTTGACGATTTTTTCAAAATTTAGGGAAGTTCTAACAAATCGATTGCGTGTAAAAATAATAAGACTCGAGTATTCACTGATTGTGATTTTTGTACCAAATTTTGTTCGAATCGCTTCATGCTTTCGTGAGATATCGACTCCACAGACTCACTGACACACACACACACACCACATCACCTTAAAAAGTCTGATTCGTGTTCTGGGATGCTTGAAACATGCTCTCCCGTCAAAAAATCGAATTCAAATTTTCGACCTCGTCACAATACTTTTCTATGTATATAAGGTTATACTATGTATATGAGGAAAGTAAAAAGCAGGTTCTTTTATTCGTACCCAAATCTAATCAGCAGCAGGGAGTAACCCACAAGTGAAAAATTTTATAAAATTTGGACAATTGGTTTTTGAGTTAGAGTGGATGCATACATTGCACAGACAGACACACACAGATGTCACGTTATAAATAGTTTTTTCGTGTTCTAAAGGTCTCCAAACGCGTAGATCTGTCGAAAACTCGAGTTGCAATTTTCGATACAATTACAATACTTTCCCTGTACATTATCATGTATTGCAGGGAAAGTAAAAAAATAGTGGAATAATCTGTTGTTGGCATACATATATCATTTATTCAACATCTTTGTCATATTTTAGAATTAATAAACATGGGCATTCAGAGTTGCTTTGTGGGGAAAAAAAAGAGTCTGTTTGGCGACCACAAACGACACAAGAATCTTTGTTTTTTTAATGTAACTACGAATTAGAGCAAAAAGTAATAAAAAAAACCAGAATAAACATTATTAATCAAAGAAATACAATCAACTGCATCGGTATATATATATATATATATATATATATATTTTTTTTTTTTTTTTTTTTTTTTTAAGAATCAGCAAAATTACTAAATCAAAAACTTGCATATCCCCATATGTCTAACAGGTAGGTTAACTTTAATGAGGCTTAAAGTTGTGTTACTAGATAACTGCGTGCACAAATAGGTGTGGGTGTGACTCACTTTTATTCATAAATAGAAATAGACCTATTAGTACGTCCACCCTCCCCTGTTCCGAATACCTTTAGGTGGCCCACAAGCCTTCCCCTCCCCTCTCACTCCCCCCGAAAAAATGTTCGAAATGGCAGTTCTGATTTATTTCCCTATCATCTTCATGTTAGATTCTAGATAAAATGACCCCTGTGAAGTAACTTTATTTTCTTAACATTGTTAGCAATATATATTGAATACATACTTAAAAATTACTGTTTCCCAATTTAAATAAGGCTGATCTAAAGTCATTTGTCTTCTCTAATGGATCATTTAATTACATACTAGCATATTAACATTGGACTGTTTAGGAATTTGAAGTACTAATTAAGAGTAGAAACGGTGATTAAAAGAAATGACTAAAATGTTCTGCCGACAATTATGACTGTGTATGTTTTAATTATCCCAAAAATGTCTTGAAAGAAGATATATTGCAGCAGTTTTGGAAAGGCTAATTACTACTCTCTCACTAAAGTGTTGCGAAGATCAGCGTCACATTTTATTACTATCTCATAGTACAGAAAAAGTAGCATTTCAAGAAATTTTTTTGAATTACTGCAGTGGTCTTAAGCACCTGCTGAACCCTATTCTTCAAATATTATTTCTGTGGAACCCTTTTTGGTGCGGCTTATAACTGCATATATGTAGGAATAAAAATAAGTAAATGCAAGTTTTTAAAAGATACAAATTATTTATTAAAAACAAATAACGATTATATAATGACAATACTGTAATTAAAGGATAGCTTCAGAAGTATACAATAATAAACTAAATTTTACTGCAAAGATATTGAAAATTTGGGATAACAGTTGTAATTTACAAGTTTAGTTTGATCTCTGTGACTATATTTTTTCTATATTTATTATGAAAGAATTGATTTTAAAATATTTCTGAAAGTTTAAACATCTATAACTTTTATGTTAACATTTTCGATAAATTGAATTATGAGCTTTGAAGAGTACTCAAAACGACATCAACAGAAAGATGGTGTATTTGGCAAAGTTATAGACGTTTTTACACACATTCTCCCTTTAATTAACACAGTTTGATTATATCTATATCAAATTTGATGTACTAGTGTGTCATGTAATAGTAAGTTGTAAAGGACTTTAAATATCATGAAACACATTTAGATCTAAATAGCTATGTTACGAAAATTTGGGAAATTTTGCTTTTCGTTAGATAATTATCAAATTTCTAACTTTGCACAGTGCATATACAAAAGGAAGAGCGAAATTTTCAGCCATCAAAATGTGAAAGCCAAATCAATTTTTACTTTCCTTATATACATAACGTATAAGGAAAGTATTGTTGTTGTTGTTGAGACCCAGACCGTCCGACCTACCAGAAAGGTGTAAGGTAACCGTAAAGGAAAGTATTGTGACGGGGTAGAAAATTCGAATTCGAGTTTTCGACGGGAGAGCATGTTTCAAACATCTCTGATCACGAACCAAACATTTTTGAGGTGATGTCTGTGTGTGTGTGTGAAAGTATGTGTGTGTGTCAGTGAGTCTCTGGAGACGATATCTCACGAACAAATAGAGCGATTCGAATGAAATTTGGTACAAAAATCACAATCCGTAAATACTAGAAGCCTATTGTTTTTAAAAGTAATCGAATGTTCAGAATCTCCTAAATTTTCAAGTGAAATTTTGAAAAAATCATCAAAAAATCAAAACCTTTAATAAAGCTATGCAAATAGCCTTTTCTTATGTAATTTTTTCTTAGAAAACGATTGACATAAACTTTAGAACGCTAGCACGAACCGTTCTCGAGATATTGCACATTTTTAAAATAAATTTATCAAAAAATCCCATTATTTAAAAACAATATATTAACTGTTGAGAAACATGTTCACTCTTCATATGTAACATCACACGATAAATTTGGTTACATCATTCTCGTGGATCTAGCTCGTTCTATTCATGAGAAAAGATACATTGAGTAATACTTTTGTATTTGAACGCCAATAGTTATTTATCTGCTATAAGAATAACTTATTTCTCCGTCCATAACGCTTGGCGAGATTTTGGCGACGAATTTGGCGGAATGTCGCCAACTTGGCTACTTTTTTAATGTTGCCAAATTAAAGAAAATCTCGCCAAATGGATAAAAATGACACCAAATCAATGAAAATGACGACTCATTGACGAAAATTCAATATCTTGGAAAGAATATAAATATCTACTATAAGAAAAACCTATTTTTTTATTGTAAAAGCAGTAAATTCATTGCATTATATAAGGAAAAATATGTGTTGCCCACATCAGATTTCTAAATTATTTTTTGGTAATCTTTTATTGTGTTCAATTCCTTTCGATTGCCAGCTTCAACTCTTCGGTGCCGGAATAAGTTCACTTTAGTTATATGCTTCTAGGAGGAGTTCCAAATAGCTAAATTATTATATAAGACAATGCATATATTATGCAATGTATATCAACTTTTGAAATATTTTTATAATTTTAAATATGCAATCTTACAAAAGCAGAATAAAATATTCTGACTTTATTTTGCATTTAGGTTAAATTTTCAGTTATATTTACCAAATAAGCGAAGAAGTAATACAAACTTAATAAATTCCATGCATTTTGTATGCAAGAGTCAGCATTCTTCTAAATCGCAAGTGAGATCAAATTCAATTTTCAATGTTGCCATTCGAAGAAAAATAAAGAATGAGAACTATAAAATATATTTTTGCCAGATTAAATCCATGCATCTGAAACGATATATTGCTTTTTTAATTTGTTACGTAAGGCTTTCCTCCAATTCCCAAACCAAGAATATAAAATAAATCATTTATAACTTATTGAAGCGAAAAAATAAAGTTTAGATTTCCAGATTTATTTCGACTTCTTCGAGTGGGGATCTGCATAAAAGAGAAACGGCAAAAGTTTTAATCTAAAATCCATTTAAATCTCAATCTTTTTGAGCCATTTGTCATTTCTTAGAATTCATTTTCTATTGCATTTCATAAACTCATGCATATTGCATTTTCTCTTTGAATTAAACTATATACATTCTTGCAAAATATTGTATGTTGAAGATTTTGCTTTTTACTTTAGTTGTGCGTGGATATTTTTTTATTTATTTAACGAATTTATAATCTGGAGAAACACTTTAACGTATAATTGTAACAATTAACAAATATTCAAATAAATACCTATTTTTAAACTACAACGAATTATCCGTAGTTGTCTGGGTTCTAAATAAGCATTTGCTGCTTAAATAACACAGTTACAGATAACACTACTCTACTTCCAAATCGCCTGTTTTGAACTAAAATCATTCCCATGCTCCGTTTTTCGCTATAAGCAGCCATGCCAATTATACAACGCAGGTGTAATAAGCTCCTATAATACGCCGTTGATACGTCCTAAATTAGCGTGTGACAATTCTTCCCGCATGCACACAAACATCTGGTTCATCAATTAAAAAACCGATATGCAACATTAATAGACTATTGGACTACTTAAAATAAACACAAGTAAATGAAAAAATACAAAAGAAAAATGCAAAAAGTCATAAAAAAGAAAATCCTGTATCCTAGAATTAAAGACTCTCTATATTAAAAGCAAGGAAGTTCAATCATGCATAAAGCATTGATTATGAAACACTTTATAACTGCAATGCAATTTTTAAAACAATGCGATACATTCATGCGATACAAGTGCGATACATTCAGAGATTTTTTTAAATAATCACAGTGCTACATTAATTTATTTTACTTAAAAACTTTAAACCATGGAGGTAAAAGTACTTTCTGAGTTTTAGAGGGTCTATGTGTTGTTAAAAATGTTTTTAAAGTTTTTCTAGTAGTCTCTCTACGAAAATCACAAAGAAATGTGGAACGTTTTACATTCATACGTTCTTGCAATTATATGATGAGTAAGATTTTGATGACTAAAAATGCTTTTGAAAGCATGATAAATGTACTTAACAATCAGAAAAATATATTTCAAAATTGAAGAACTGAAACAGTTGTAATTAATGTTTGCAAAAATTATAGTAGATTACTAGCATTTAGGCCTGCTCAAGACAAGGTTATAAAACACTCTTAAAAATTTGCAACTTTTTTAATAAATTGTTTTTGTTTAACAATATGGCATTTGGATGACCAATGTTTTTGTTTAACAATATATGGCATTTTGTATACTAATGTTTTTGTTTAACAACATATGACATTTTGTATAATAATGTTTTTGTTTAACAATATATGGCATTTTGTATAACAATGTTCTTGTTTAACAATATATGGCATTTTGTATAACAATGTTCTTGTTTAACAATATATGGCATTTTGTATAACAATGTTTTTGTTTAACAATATATGACATTTTGTGTAACAATGTTTTTGTTTAAGCATGCATAGTTGTTTTACCAAAAATTATTTCTGTTAGGTTTATTTCGTGATCGATGATGCACTGCTTCCCAAAAGTGGAGCACTCGATGCAAATTCTCAAATAGCGAACTATCTGTGGGTTTATTGGACAAAACTTATTATTGCTGTCGATGGGAATATGCAAATATATATGTCCAATAGCAATTTGCTCATCGAACAATACGAAAATTAGATTTGGGGTGAAAATAAACCGTTTGCTCCTAAGAGTTTCAATGCCCACAGAATATGTTTCAAAGAGTATTCGGGTTGATTTCGGATTAGATTAGCTCTGTTATGACATAAAGAATACACTCATGTCCAAAAATTAAGCGTAATTTATAAAATGCGAAAAATTCCGAGTTTATATGGATACAATGGTTCACAATCAGTTGTGGAGAATCGTGGGACAAAGGTAAATCAATGTGCATATGCAAAACAGTTCAGACGACATCGACATGCGCAAAGCACCAGTGCACGCCGGGACGAGTATAAAACGGCCTCTAGAGGCACGGCCAGTTGAGGCAGAACTTCGCAATTGCTGTGGTACGGAGTGTTATTAACAATAAAAAAGGTCGAAAGATGTCACAAAGATGCCAACTGGACATGTTTTTGAAGGGACGAATTATTGGAATGCTGGAATCCGGTCGAACCCAAACCGAAGAGTTTCGAATTCTGAATGTGCCTTAGTGTGTGATCTCTAGACTGTGGCAGAGGTTCTAAACCATTGGTGATGTTACCCGACGACGAGTACCAGGTCGGCCAAGGGTAACAACCACTCGGCAAGACCGATATTTGGTGACAACTGCGCGACATCAGAGGAACCGTTCTGCCTCTAACGTCTTGAGTATATGAGGGGTAAAATCGATCTGGGGGTACATTGTATGTCGTATTGGGAAACCTCTCCGCATAATTTTGTTGGTGACGAGTGGGGGATATTCTCCGTGCATAATGTTGTGTTGGTTTCCGCATAGTCTGTAATGGGATGTGCGTCTGTTTATTCCTCTCTCTAATATAATGCCAGCAATCCTGCATAAAGTGTCCAAATTTACCGCAAAAATTGCATGAATATGTGTCCGTTATCTGGGAATTATTTCTGTTTCCTCTAATTTTAAGATGATTTATTTCTTCTGTTATTTTTTCCAGTAAATTAGAATTAAACTGTTGTTGTTCCTTTTTAAATGTTTGAATATCGCTGTATTGAGATATGTTATTTAATTCAACTGCTGTTGTCAGATTGGCCGCTTCTAAATTTTGAGCAATTTTTACTGCGTCTTTGAAAGTTTTTGGATCGTTTTTCACAATTTCTTTCCGATATTCGGGTTCAACTGCTTCCAAAAATTTACTTAGGCTGAGTTTGTTCATAATTGCGTCTGTATGTTCATTAAGTTGTGTTTCACCCACGTAGTTTAAAGTTAATGTTGTAATTCTATGTGCTAATTCTTTAATATTTTCTCCCTTAGTTTGTTTAGCAGTTGAAAAAAGAATTTGATTTGTAGTGACATTAGGTTCGGATGTGAAAAAATCTAGGAATTTTTGCTTGAAAATGTCGAAAGATGTTTCGCTACGCAGATCCTTTGAGCTGATGTAGAATTTTCTTGCGTTTCCGCGCAGACGGGATTTAACAATTGCTAGCTTCTCTAAATGGTTCCAATTTGTTAGTTCACTTAAAGATTCCATCTGTTCGAAAAATATGGAGGTCTCATTTTCGTCGCTTCCGCTCAGTTCTCCTAACAAGGATATAATCCCAGGGATTCTACTTGTAGGCGTTACCGTCATATCACCCCTTTCTGTCATTTTTAAAAAAATTGTTAAGTTTTCCCTTTATTTTCTAATCCAAAATTTCTATCCCTACGAACAATGCGCGTTTACATAAATACAACACTTTTCATGCAACATAAAATACAATTATTGATACTCAAAAATCTTAAACATAAAATCATACTCCTACGCAATTCTTATCTCCCAAAAATTTAGCTCCCAAAAGAATATTACCATCCATTATTAATTTTCTCCAATTTTTCTCCCCTAACTCAATATATTTAAATCCTATAATTATTTTTCTTAAATATACACAACATTTCTTAAATCCACACATCATATACATATGGCATAACACTTGTGACAACATCTATTTTCTTAAATATCCTCATTTTCTTACGTTAAGTTTACTTTTAAAGTTTAAGTTTTGTTTTTTATTTTAAATTTATTTCAAGATAATTTTATTTTAATTCAAGTTAATTTTATTTTAAATTTTATTTTAAGTTAATTTTATTTTATTTTAAGTTCATTTTATTTTACATTTTCCTATCGCGCGAATTAATTTTAATTTATTCACAAAAAATTTTTTTTCAGTTATTTTAACAATTATTTTTACTTCGAATCCTGGTCATCGGAACCATTTTTGTTATGTGGGTTTTAACCACACGTCCTGTTAGAACGCATAAATCAGTGGTATTGTTTATTAAAACAATCTCCGACATTGGCCGTGTCGAATAAAAAATACATGAAAGTCAAATTATCGGAAAATGAGGACAACGGACATGATATAAAACGTTAACAAAATATTATTTATTGACAAAAGGAAATCAAAATAATGATAGAAGAACATATTTAATTAATTCAATCAGCACTCTTACTAAAGCATACTTATTATTCACTGACATGCGTGTTTAACATGTTTTAAATCATAAACATTTAAAATATACATATTTAATTCCCCTTCATTTAAGTTCCCTAATAAATTCTTTCTAATTATCTTACTCAAATATAATTTGGCTATAGATGTCGAGAGAGTGAGACATTAATTAAAACTGTGTCAAACAGACTAAGTATGTGATACATGCATTTCATACCTTCGAACATCGTTGGATGCGCCACTGGATACGGGGAACTTCGGCGGAGGAATCGCCGGACATCGCTGCAGACGTAATTTTTGAGAGACTCTTCTCTCTCGAGCACACAAACCAATTCTCTCCGTTCTCTCTGAAGTCTCAAACTAATTCTCCCGTTCGTTCTGAAAATTCTAACACTCTCTCGATCATCGGAAAAATGTCTCCTCCTACACAATCAAGCCCCAGGTTTGTTACTGGTCCCCCCAATTGAAGCCCCTGGTATTTTCATTGGATATTTCTAAAAATGTCCAGCTATTGGGTGCTGTGATGACAGGAGGATGGCGATCATCCCAGAATTAATATCTGGCAGGTGGACCGAGGGTTCTCACGACCTTGCGTGCACGTGCAGCCGAACCGGACAAGGGTCAGCTCTCCCCAAGAGCGCCCTGCTGTGCGCCCCCTCAGTAACAGAGCCATCGTTGTCCATATTTCCCAGAAACATGGCTTGCTCATCCTTTTGCAGGTGTTCTCTTAGGGAAGTGTATATGAATTAAAGAAGAAGTACAGGGACCATCTTTGTAGGTTACGCTCCTCCATAATTTGCAATGTCCCAAATTTGCCTTGGGACACTCGTGCGTTAACAGTGGAGTCTGGAACATTGGCAGTGGAGTGGACAACAGTGGGGCAATGTCATGTTCAGCGACAAGTCTAGGTTTAGCCATCGAGGTGACATATAGGTAGAGAGACTTATGGCAACCTTTCCGTGATCACTTAACTAAGTCACATGACTTAGGCACTCCCCTACGCGCATATTTTCTTACGCATCTCTTCTTCCATTGCAATTGCATTACGTTTCCGAAAGCGACAAGTCACATCTCACGTTTGCTTTTACTTTTAAGCAAAATATGGTAATGTCCTGCGCTGCATATGGATGTACGTCAAAGTTTATCAAAGGTGGAGACTCTACGTTTTACAGGTAAGTCGTTTTCATTCATTTTAAAACATATTTTATATAAAATAAAGAGTTAATTGGCATGTACGACCATGCCGTCCTATAATAAAAGTAGATTTTCTGGCTTTGTAAATAATGTATAGCCTTGTCATTATTTTTAAAATAAAATATTTTATATATGTTTGTGTACTTTCATAAACTGTACTTCTATAAATGCTTAAAATTAGAAGAAAAAAAAATAAAATAAAGGTGAAACGCCTAGTTTTCTCTCTTGGCGACATTTTTTTACGCCAACTTGGATTGTTTACTTTTTCATACTCTTTTCTCCTGACAATGTTTTCATGCCATATAATGCTATGAAATGATTAATAACTCTCAAGAAATTTATATAAATATCAATAAGTACACATTTAAAATTGATATTTTTTGCTGAGCTATATTTTTCCAGACTTATAAATTTAAATACAGTATATGGCCGTAAATATAATTTTTTCTTGAGAATTGTAGCAGAAACAATTACGTTTTACACTTTCTTTTAGTATTAACTGTCTTTGTATGTACAGTAGAAAATACTCGCTAAAAATTTCAAAAAAGTCCTTAACTGTATATGTAATGTATCAAATGAAATTGAGCAATTAAAATGTGATTTGAAATTTTTTTTGTGATTATGAAATGTATAAAGTAACCATATAAAATTCCCAATATTTATCTATGATAAGTGCAATAACATATACTAAAATATTTTTCACTTCAGTTTTTGTCTATTTAAAACTTTTATTAAAATGTTAGTTAATTTCTATTATTTTTATTAGTTTTCTCAAAGATGAAGAAAGATCTGGGAAACACAACTGAAAAGAGAAAAGTTTTAAGCATTAAAATATGCTAAATTGTGCTATATGTGCAAAATATGCTAAATTGCATCAAAATATGCTAAATGAAAAAAAAGTTAACGTTTTGTCATTTTAAATAATTATTTGTTATGCCTAGTGTTCTATAAAGGCTGGGATTTTTTAAACAGTCTTTGGAGGGATAAGAATGTTTTTTATAGAAACTTGGGAATAAAACTGATTTACGTTTTCAACTTTGGCCTTTTTCCATATCTTAAAAATTAAGTAATCTAAAGTGTCTCACAGTCTGATGAATATGTAAAGCAAAGAATGATATTTGAAATAATTAAAAAAAAAACATATATAATGAGTCCCCGGCTAAATTCATAAAAGATTCAAAGTAATACTTTTTTTTAAATTAGAATGCGAAGATATCATTCCATTTTGTTAAAAATTGGAATTGTGAAAATATTAAATTTTGGGATGCAACAAATAAATATAAGAAATTTCATAACATATATTTAAAAAATTAGAAATAATTTTAAATATGAAGAAATTATTGTCCTATAGATTCTATGTAGCTCTTTGAAACTTCGTTCTTTGATCCTTTTAATTATGTCAAAGTAATAATATTTTTGATCAGTGAGGAACTGACTGTGAAAATGTTTCAAAATTGTGTTTAAAATGCTTATTCATTCCCCACTCCTTCCCTGCATTTAACAGGGCGTCGTTCTATTGATAAATATGAACTAATAAAGCCATTTTATTAGAAAGTTTAAGTCATTAACTTTTGCAAGTTAATGCCTTGCAAGCAGCATTTTGATTTATTATAATAACATTGTGTCCAAATATTTTTAAAAGCATTTTTTTGGGGGGGGAGGGGGGTCAAGGAATATAAAGTAATTGTTGCATAATCTGGGAATAATATTCAAGATTTTGAATAGTTGCAATTGTATAATGCTCAGCTATATTTCTAAAGTTGAATATTGGCATTAAGGCAATTTTGCACTTCAGTTTGAACAAAAATAAAACTATTTTATTAAAAATAAAGTTTTACTGAAGTAAGAAAATAATTTTAGCGGCACTTTTAAAACACTAAAAGGCATGTTAATTCTAATGACTGAATGTATATTTTTAAAATCTCAAACTTCGTAAAAGTTTTTTATTCGTTAGTAAAATGTTGATGCATTACTATTAAACATCAACAATCTTAAATAATATAATTTATGCTTTTTTCGAAATTAAGGACAATTTAACTGATGATTTTATTAATTGAATTAAAAACAAGTAAAAATGTATTTTCTTTTCAAGTACACCATTTCATTAGTAATATGTGACTTAAATATATGGATACAACAGCATACAAAAGGTTTGCTCCGGTTCCCGAGTTATTCCTTAGACTAACATTAAATTGTTCCACAATACATTTCTCTAACGGTTCCTGGACGGGCTGGGATAGTAGCAATGAATTTAATTGCTTCGATAATTCAAAATCCAATGAATTAAAATATACCACGAAATATAATCATATGCTAAATATGATATAACCTTTCTAGATACAACGGATCTCGAGTTATTCCTGAATTATGAGTATGTTTATATGGCAACCCATGACGGGCTAGTCCGATAAGGTTCAAACTCTAAGAAATCAATATGCACCGTAAAAGACAACGAAATACTAAATTTGGACCTTCTAGCTAGAAAATTAAAATATATCACAAAAGAAAACGACATGCCAAATTTCATGTTACTGTGATTAATAGAACTTGATCAGTTAGGACCTAACCAATATGTATTTTGAAATACATCAGAAACGTAAGAGGTATTCAGCACTGTTTTACTCCAGTGAAAAAAAATATTTTATATCGCCAAGCGCGGCAATAAGTCGCCAAGTCTGGGAGTGTTCGACCATGAGTCACGTGATACATGCACTGGTCATGTTTTCAATCTCTTCTGAATAGCAATGCGCAGTCTACGTATATCTTTGGTCGAAGGGTTTAGCCTGCAAATTGATTCTTGTCGCGTTTTCACCCGGGAAACATCACGGAAAGACATCGTTTTCCGTTTAGGGGAGTCATGGTCTGCGTAAGAATCATGATGAATGGTCGCACAGATCTCCACATCTTTGACACGGGGTCGGTTACCTGTCAAAGATATAGAGAAGAAGGCCTTGAGCCTACCGTTCGATTGTTTCAAAGTGCTGTTGGTCCTGATTTCATATTCATGGATTATAAAGTGGTTATTTTGTATACAACAATAAAAAACCAAATAGCAATTCGCCATTTCTGGAAGTGAATAAAACCTAACATTTAAAGATCACCATAATTTTCACACCTAAAAACCCGCCCCATGCTCGTAGAACATTAACATCATTGCCCTTACGGACAACCAATTTCGAACATCGGAAGTAGAATCAGACATTCAATACCCGAAACTACCCGAAATCCATCTATACTTTACATTCCACTGTAACTCAACAAAGTACCATATTTAATTAACTTGTCTGTTATTTAGACACTCAAATCTCTAGGAAAGTCAAACATCTATTGAGCAACCATAAATCCCTAAACGCAAGTAACCAGTTCTATTTGGCTTCTCACAAGACTAAGTTTTAAACAATCTTTAAACTGAGTCGGATATCAAAGCTTTACCGAAAAGGCGCTTTTTCGTCTTGATTACAATTAATCCATGAAAATTCGAAACAATACTTAAAAAAAAACAGGGGGAGGGGGCGGGGGGTAACCCTCCCTAATAGCCTCTCTCAAAAAATGTCTGTTACTTATGTATTAATCTAAACTTGAAGATATCAACAACTTATGACGTGATAATTTACTAATCAACTTATGACGTGACCCCTTTTTCATATGTTTTAGAGGGTCTATGTGTTGTTAAAAGTATTTTTAAGGTTTTTCTAGTAGTCTCTCTGCAAAAATCACAAAGGAATGTGGAACGTTGCACATTCATACGTTCTTGCAATTATATGATGAGTAAGATTTTGATGACCTAAAATTACCTTTGAATGCATGACAAATGCACTTAACAATCAGAAAAATATCTTTCAAAACTGAAGAACTAGAACAGTTGTAATTAATTTGTGTAAAAATTATATTAGATTATTAGAATTTAGGGCTGCTCAAGACAAGGCTAATAAACACTCTTAAAAATTTGCAACTTTTTTAATAAGTTGTTCTTGTTTAACAATATATGGCATTTTGTATAACAATGTTTTTATTTAACAATATAGGGCATTTTGTGTAACAATGTTTTTGTTTAACCATACATAGTTGTTTTACCGAAAATTATTTCGGTTAAGTTTGTTTCGTGATCGATGATACACTGCTTCAAAAAGTGGAGCACTGGATACAAATTCTCAAATAGCGAACATATCTGTGGGTTTATTGGACAAAACTTATTATTGCTGTCGATGGAAATATGCAAATATGTATGTCCAATTTGCTTATCGAACAATATGAAAATTTGACCTGGAGTGGAAACAAGTCGTTTGCTCCTAAGAATTTCAATGCCCAAAGAAAATGTTTCAAAGAGTGTTAGGATTGATTTCGGATTAGATTAGCTCTGTTATGACATAAAGAATACACTCATGTCCAAAAGTTAAAAGTAATTAATAAAATACGAAAAATTCCGAGTTCATATGGATACAAGGGTTCACAATCAGTTGTGGAGAATCGTAGGACGAAGGTAAATCATTGTGTATATACAAAACAGTTCAGTCGACGTTGACATGCGCAAAGCACCGGCGCACGTCGGGATGAGTATAAAACGGCCTCTAGCGGCATGGCCAGTTGAGGCAGAATTTCGCAATTGCTATGGTACGGAGCGTTATAAAAAAGGACGGAAGATGTCACAAAGATGCCAACTGGACATGTTTTTGAAGGGACGAATTATTGGAATGCTGGAATCCGGTCGAACCCAA
This sequence comes from Amaurobius ferox, assembly GCA_951213105.1. NCBI lineage: Eukaryota > Metazoa > Arthropoda > Arachnida > Araneae > Amaurobiidae > Amaurobius > Amaurobius ferox. The sequence goes on along the minus strand of OX578149.1, from coordinate 125,711,621 downwards.
ACCGAAGCGTCTCGAATTCTGAATGTACCTCAGTGTGTGATCTCTAAACTGTGCTATGGCAGAAGTTCCAAACCATTGGAGATGTTACCCGACGACCAGTACCGACGAGTTACTGTTTCGATAAGTCACCGACGACCTGACGAGTCACTGTTTCGAGACAAATTGTTTAAAGGAGACCCAGACACATTGGTCTCTATGCCCGACGACCAGCAGTTTGCATCCCCCTGACGTCTGCACAGAAACGAGCGCGTTAATAGTGGAGTTTGGAACATCGGCAGTGGAGTGGATAACAGTGGGGCAATGCTATGTTCAGCGACGAGTCTAGGTTTAGCCTGCTAACTGATTCTCGTCGTATCACGATCTGGAGAGAACGTGGAACGCGTTTTCACCCGGGGAAACATCACGGAAAGACATCGTTCTCCCTTTGATGGGGGAGTCATGGTTTCCGCAGGCATCATGATGAACGGTCGCACAGACCTCCACATCTTTGACACGGGGTCGGTAACCGGTCAAAGATACAAAGACGAAGTCCTTGAGCCTACCGTTCGATTGTTTGGAGATGTTGTTGGTCCCGATTTCATATTCATGGATTATAACGCATGGATTATAAAGTGGTTATTTTGTATACTACAATAAAAACCAAATAGCAATTTGCCATTTCTGGATGTGAATAAAACCTAACATTTAAAAATCCCCATAATTTTCACACTAAAAAACCTGCCCCATGCTGGTAGAACATTAACATCATTGCCCTTACTGACAACCAATTTCGAACATTGGAAGTAAAATTAGGCATTCAATACCCGAAACCCATCTATACTTTACATTCCACTGTAACTCAACAAAGTACCATATTTGATTAACTTGTCTGTCATTTAGACACTCAGATCTCTAGGAAAGTCAATTATCTATTGAACAACTATAAATCCCTAAACGCAACCAACCAATTTTATTTAGCTTCTCTCAAGACTAAGTTTTAAACAATTTTTAAACTAAGTCGGATATAAAAGCTTTACTGAAAAAGCGCTTTCTTGTCTTGGTTAGAGTTAATCCATGAAAATCCGAAACAATCCTTATAAAAAAAACAGGGGGGAGGGGGAGTAACCCTCCCTAATAGCCTCTCTCAAAAAATGCTTATCACTTATGTATTGATCTAAACTTCAAGATATCAACAACTTATGGCGTGATAATTTACTAATCAACTTATGACGTGACCCCTTTTTCATATGTTTTAGAGGGTCTATGTGTTGTTAAAAGTGATTTTAAGGTTTTTTTTATATAAATGACTTGGTTTTTGATATGTAATATGTTTTTTTAGGTATTGGTTAGTGTCATGTTGGTAATGGATTGAAGGTATCGGCTACCGGGAGAGTTTCGCCATGGCAGTAAAAGCTTTAGCTGGAGAGTTGGGGGTCTCTACACCCCCAATTCTCACTCCGGCCGTCACTTTATGATTACACTGTTAACATCTTTATGGGTAATTAATACTTATCCTTTTAGGAGTTATATATATATATATATTTATATAAATATAAATACCGATCCAGTAGTCGAGCGATCAGGGGCATGCGTTTCCGTTCGATCCCTGGATTGCCGGGTTGTGGGTTCGAATCGCGCCAACGGGCATGGATGTTGTGTTGTCGAGGCAAAGTCAGACTTCCGCCCTTGAGGTGCCTCATTAAAAATGTGAAGCTGCAAATTTCTCCCCTTCGCCATGGGACCAGGGGTACAGTGGACTTGGTGCATAAGCGCTCCTTCACCACGGTGGAATAAGTAACAACAACAACAACAACATATATATAAATATCCTCTATCATTAGGGCATAAAATATACAACTACAAACTTTTATCAAAAGAGAACTATTCTGTATCTTGTTCGTGTTCTGAATCATGCTATCAACCCTTTATCGAACAACATCATGGACATGTAATCACAGGAAATCTCAATTTAATTAAGGAACCTAATCTCAAACAGTTTTTAAGCTTTGGATCCAAATACAGACTTCCACTACTATATAATAAAAAGAAAATAATTCAAGCTTTAGCCATTGATCTAGATAAATATATATATAAACTATCGGGTAATTACCACTGCCCTTTTGAAGCGTTGAGGAGCTGGCAGGTACAAGTCACCTGGCATGTAAAACAATTGCTTCAACAAATTTCTATACAAAAAATATCTGACGTGGGTAGCATATGACTTTCCTTATATAATGCAATGAATTTACTACTTTTACAGTAAAAAAAAAAGAAAAACGGTTATTCTTATAGTAGATACTTATATTATTTCCAAGATTGAATTTTCGTCAATTAGTCGTCATTTTCATTGATTTAGCGTCATTTTTATCCATTTGCCGAGATTTTCGTTAATTTGGCGACATTTAAAAAAGTTGCCAAGGTGGTGACATTCCGCCAAATTCGTCGCCAAAATCTCGCCAAGCATTATGGATGGAGAAATAAGTTATTCTTATAACAGATAAATGACTATTGGCGTTCAAATACAAAAGTATTATTTCCCATGAATGGAACGAGCTAGATCTACGAAAATAATGTCACCAAATTTATCGCAGGATATCACATATATGAAATTGAACATGTTTCTCACCAGTTAATTTTTTTTTTATTTATGGGATTTTTTGATAAATTTATTTGAAAAATGTGCAATATCTCAAGAACGGCTCATGCTAGCGTTATAAAGTTTATGCCAATCGTTTTCTAAAGAAAAATTACATAGAAATGTCTATTTGCGTAATTTTTTAAAGGTTTTGATTTTCTGATGATTTTTTCAAAATATCACTCGAAAATTTAGGAGATTCATTCGACTGTGTTTAAAAACAATAGGCTACCAGTATTTATGGATTGTAATTTTTGTACCAAATTTCATTGGAATCACTCCATTCGTTCGTGAGATATCGTCTCCACACACACACGCACACTCACCACGCACACACCACACACACACCACACACACACACATGCACCACACACACACCATACCACACACACACTACACACACATACACACATGCACACACACACGCTACACACATATACAACACACACACACGCTACACACATATACAACACACACACACATACACACACGCACACACACTACACACACATATACAACACACACACACACATACACACACACACACACACACACACAAACATCACCCCAAAAATGTTCGATTCGTGATCATGGATGCTTGAAACGTACTCTCCCGTCGAAAACTCGAATTCGAATTTCCGACCCCGTAACAATACTTTCCTTATACATTATACTATGTATATAAGGAAAGTAATATACGCATAATGACCAAGACATCTTAAAAGAGAACAAGTTACTACAAGACATTTTTATAATCACTTATGTTGATAAGGCTCAAGTAATTATGCGTTTATTTGCAAAAAATGTTATTTGAACGAACTGAAACTACAACTCAATATCTCAATTTCATTAACTCCTATACATACTAATATTTTTATTATTAGTAAATAAATTATTGCTTACTACAAACTACTTAAACAAAAACACAATTTTAATTTTCCTTACGTGATACTTGTACCAAAATTCCATAAATCACCAATTACTTGAACTGTTACTATAGGAAATTCTATAGGATTACTATAGGATTACATCCTATAGTAATACTATAGTTACTATAGTTACTATAGGATTCATACATCCATGCTGCGGACAAACAACTACTATTTATACTAAATCGAAGTTATGATCATTTTACTACACAACGAACGTATATAATCAAAGATAGTTTAGAACTGATTAATAACTTAAAACAACTAATTTACATACATGATATTAAAACTTTTGATTTCTAAGACCTCTTTAATAACATTGATATTCATGAGTTATTTAAAGTCATACTAAATTTATATGAACAATTTACTCAATCAAAAAATATCTCTATTCCAAAATTCAAAACATTGTTAAAATTCATTCTGTTCAACCAGTTCTCAGGGTAATTGCAGATACAAAGTAAATAAGGGAATTCCACAGGGAGGAATCTCATCTACAATACTGGCCAACCTTTATCTACATTTTTACGAACTTCAGTACCCTTTCAACAGTCATATCATGAACAAATTCATTGATGATCTAATTATTATTAAAATTACTAATGGTGCCACAATGTTAAACTTTGAGTTTTATCCTCCTAATCTACAACTAATTGAAAATGTATATACATCACAATGGATCAATTACCTAGACGTTAGTTTAAAAATTCAAAATGAAGGAACATTAAAAATTAAAATACACGACAAATTTGAATCATATAACTTCAAAGTAAATAAAATTCAACATTATTCATCCAATCTATCAAAATCAGTATATAAAAATATTATAAATAATCAGTTATTAAGAATAAAAATGTTAAGTACACCATGTTACTACAAAGAACATCTTATTAAATTCATAAACACCACTATACAAAATACATACCTGCCAAACCTTATTTTTTTCATTAAAACACAATTTAATTTAAAATTCAAAACCTTGCTCCAATTACAGCAACACACAGACAAATCAATCTCAAACATTTTAGAATAAAAAAATATTAAATAATTTATCATCTCCATGCTTCATTTCCAACTGTTACACTCTTAATATATCAAATTAACTGTAACCTGTTTTGAGATGGAAAAAGCTTAGTCAGTATCACTTACTCTACAATGTTAAAAGCATATGGGTAACTCAATTTATATTATTTTATTATTATTATTATTATTATTATTATTATTATTATTATTTTTCATCTTATGCATAACATTGTATTTTCATAAATACACAGCCATACGTTGGTATATTTGATTATTTTTATATTTATATCTGATCCATTTTCTACTTTCTTCTACGTCGGGCCATGTGCATTATTTTAATACAATTTACAGTAATGTACACAGAAACGTAGAATCAGAATTAACGAACCAGGTATGGGCCCTTGATAACGTACATGGTTTCGGAAATGCTTTTCACTTTTTTCAATTTATTCATATTAAAAAAAAAAAAAAAAAAAAAAAAAATAGGGGGGGGGGGAGCCAGAAAGGCATAGCTCCACGTCCATTTTTTTTTTTTTTTCTGTTTTGCAAATTTTCATCTTATACACTATTCTTGCTTTACACCATGTATGTTTATGCAGAGAACAAGGGGATTTAGTACCTTAAGTACCTGTATTACATATATAATTTATAACACAAATAAAAATTTAATTTAAGGGGTGCAGTTAAGGGTTTATATTAACCAATCTTCATCACATGTCATTCTTTTTCAATTCCTTAACTTATATACAGAACAGGGAAAAAGGGGTATTTTATACCAATTTAGTACCTGTTTTATTTATAATGTTTTATTTATAATATTTTATTTATAATGTTCTCTGTATCATCTTTACAAGCTTATCGTATAGTCACTATTGATATCAAATAATCACTTCAGATCATCTTATTTTCATTTTTGCTATACACAACATTTTAATAAATGATCAATCTCTGGTATATATAATACAAGTAAATTAAAATTCTTCAATTACATATATATATATATATATATATATATATATATGAAGACCATAATATTTATAATTCCTTCAACAATCATAAAAGTAAATCAAAAAGAACTAAAAGAGCAAGTAAATATAATAAAAAATTGCCATCATTATCTGAAGTAAAAAATGCCATCCTTCAGCAACATGCAAATTTTAAAATTACTTTTGATTGGAAACAATGTAAAAACTGGATTTTCGCAATTAAAAAACAGCAATTAAATATGGTATATAATCTTTTTCTAAGTACTGCATTTGATAACGTTCATTTTAAACATTTATTCTATGATTTGCTCATTACCAGAAGTAAAAATCTTAATAGTTATTTTTATGTCACAGACTTAAACTTTAATGACGAATCAAAACAAAATACTAAAATCAATGAATATTGTACCTTGAATTTTACTAATTCTGTATTAAATAATCTGAAGATAAATAATTTTTTAAAATCGGTTTCCAATTACTTTCCAGTCAAACATGTAAATCCTAAAATTGCATATAAATATGATAAACCGCTAGGACGTTATATTTTCAACTATAATCAAATTGCCAAATCAGTAGATATTAATCAAAACTATGAATTGGATAAAGAGTCATATTGCCACTGTCATTTAGAAAAATACAAAGACTTCGTAGATAAACACTATGGGCATGTTATAACGGGAAATCTAAATATTATTAATTATGATGCACTAAGATCACTGATGTTACTGGGTACTAAGTACCGTATACCTACTAAATTTAAACATAAATTAATATGTAAAGGTTTATTTCTTGACTTAAATAAATTTATTTATAAAATCAGTTATAAATATCAAATCCCTGTAGAAGCCTTTAAACCTTGGAGAGTCTTAATAGAGCAATACTTAAATCATTATATATATAATCAGAAAATTAATAATTCATATAAACTTAATTCAATTAAAAATGATATTAAAGAAATACAAAAGGATTTTGTCATTACATATGTCGATAAGGCAAGTGGAAACTACTCAATTATATGTAAATATTATTATAAAAATACCCTTCAGTCACACTTACTTAATAATCATATCTATAATTTACATAAAACTAACCTTAAAATCTTATACAATAGAATATCAGCCAAATATAAGCAAATCCATCTAAAAAATAGTTGTAATAACATTCCATATATTGTTTTAGTACCCAAGTTTCATAAATCCCCTGTTGCTTTTCGAACCATTACCAGTGGGCATAATTCTTACATTACTAATGCTGGAAAATTATTATTAAAGATACTACATGAAGTATCCTTGTCAGATGAAATCTCAAATAATTGTCATATTGTAAAAAACAGTTTTGAAGTAGTTAAGAAATTGAAAACTCTTACTAATATTTGTAGTATTTATACCTTTGATTTCAAAGATTTGTTTAATAATATTAATATAAATGATCTGTATAGAATTATTTTAGGAATTTTTGAAAAATATAATATCAACCTAAAATATTCAAATTTTCTTTTTAAAAAATTACTTAACTTCACTCTTTATGAGAATTATATTCAACATGGTGGTGCTATTTTTAAACAACAGGTTGGTATCCCACAAGGGGGGTGTGCCTCATCATTGTTAGCTAATCTGTATTTATTCTTCTATGAAAAAAACATTAATCCAAGCTTGCATAATATGCACATGTTTAGATATATAGATGACATTTTATGTGTATCCCCAAATAATAATATCCCTATAGTATTAAACTTTTATCCAAAAAATTTACAATTAAATGCAAGTAATAATGACACTAATGTTGCAAACTTTTTAGATTTAAATTTAAATTTACAAAATTGTAATATGGTTATAAACTTGTATGATAAATGACAGGATTTTAAATTTAATACATCAAAAAGTCAACATTTTGACTCTTGTCTGCATATATCTGTATTTAGAAATATTATAATAAACCAGGCTCTTAGAATCAATAAAATTTGTGATGAATATTATAAATTAGCGCACTTTATGGAATTATTGAGTACAGCGACTAATAATGCATATCCCCCCAATTTTGTTATTAAAATTATCAACTCAGTGTATCAAATTTCACTCGATAACATCCTAGAAAACATTCCCATTTTTAGTGACTAACATACAGGAGAGAGAGAGAGAGAAAAAAATAAATAAATAAATAAATAAATAAATATATATATATATATATATGTTTGTATGTTATATATAGTTATTTATTAATTATATAAATAGATAAAAATGAAAAATAATAAACTAAGTCAAAAAAATGTAACTTTTGTCAGTATTGAAACTACGTTTTGTGCGCCCTTATAATGGTGTATAGTGGCATTCTCGATTATCCAGTTTTCCTATGAATTCTTGTTTAGTAGGAATTTTCATCTATGATTCATATTCATATTCTGTTCTGCATGTTTGGGAAGTTGTATTCTGAATTGCGTGTCCAGTCTTCAGCTTAGACTCACTGGACGGGTTTGGGATTATTTCCGTGAGCGTTCGTACTACCTCCCTGGTAGAATTTCGACTTGTTCATTCCGGTGCTTCTAGATTAAGTTGTTGAGGTTGATCGTGTATACACGTGGTAGAAGAGGAATGATTCATGCCGCATGGTAATACAATTTTCGTAATGTATCCTTTTTTCATTTTTTCATTTTTTGATGCCTGTAGTCTGAGTTTAAGCATTTATAGTAATGTACTATTGCTTAATCTGAAACAGGCATTTGTCTGGGTTAATTAGAATTAAATACTCAGACCTGAAGAGGAATTTAATTCTGATTAATCATCGAATTTGGAAAGGTTCTGTTCTTTTCTCTTATCGGCATTATGGCCGTGAATTTGCTTCTATGGTGATGTTAATATTACTTGAATTGTATTTTTATTATTTTTTATTTTTACATAATTCTTATTATTACATTTCAAATATATATATATATATATATATATATTGTATATATATATATATATATATATTATATATATATATATATATATATATATGAATTAATGTTGTTGTTGTTGTTAAGACCCAGACCGTTCGACCTACCAGAAAAGGTGTAAGGTAACCGTTTGGACGGCCGGGAAGTGCCACCCAATTTAGACCGAAACCCAGTGGGGGAAGCATCCACAGGGACCGTACCCTCCTTTCCCTACCACTAACCTCTCGGAAGGACTTACGGACCCACATGTTTAACGTGATCGTACTCCGCATAAACGCGGCGGCAGTTGTGGCAGCATGCAAATCCAGCGCGCAAACCATAGAGTTACCGCGCTCGAAATGTGCCAACAGCACGCGGTGTACCCAGGTGGTCACCCACCCAAGTACTAACCGCGCCCGATGCTGCTTCTCTTCGGTGATCTAACGAGAACCGGTGTTTCCAGCACGGTAGGGCTGTTGGTATATATGAATTAATATAGATTTTTTGAAGCGATATAGTAAAGCTTCTATAACAAACAAAATAATTCACTTTTCACCAGCTAAGACTCAAGAGAATGTTTGTCATCAAAAAGAGAAACCAGTAAACAACCTTTATAATTTAAAACGAAATGTTAAAGTGGAGTGACGAACGAATATATATATATATATATATATATACATACATACCTAATAATTACCAGTGCATTATATAAATATCCAGTATATTTAGTAAATGGTGTAGTTAATAAGTTTAAATTAGTTGAATATACTTAATTCCTTCGGCAGTATCTTATATTAGCTAATTGTCAACATTCTCTTGAATTAGCATTAAAATGTATTTACATCTTCTTAGACGTTTGACTCCTTGTTTTCTATTATTTTACACATCCTTTTATTATGTTGCTTTTACTGGTGAATTAATCACATTTTATTACATTTTTTGCAATATTGTTATTTATATCTCACGATTGGCAACAGTTGATTTCCACTATTATCTCTTGCGAATGGCAACAATAGTCTTATCATTTATTGTTCGTTGCTCGTTTTGATAGGACATGTGCAGTATTTTCTCAGGTATTTTTATATTCCTATTTTATTTTAGAATCTCTTAGCTTGTTGTTCAAGTAGACAGAGTTTATAGATATTATCTATCTCTGTCTTCAGAAACAAGCTTTTTTTGTTCATTTTGAATATATACATGGACTTGAAGACGAATTTGTTCAAAATGCACAACTTTTTACGCCTAGTGCTTATCCACGTGTATGGCTCTAATGCTTGGTTATTTTTTGTTTTTCAATTTTCGAATTCTCACCATTGATATATGTATGTTGGTTATATTTAGCTTGATGACTAGATATATGCATTTTATTCTCCTCTCAATTGATGAATCTCTATTTTTTCATCTTTTTATGTTGTTAGCATTTAAGTTAAGGTTTTATGAGTTACAACTTCTCTCTATTCTATGATTGTAATTTCATATTATAATTTTATTATATATATATATATGTATATATATATATATATATATATATATATATAAATTTTTATGACTATCAACTTATAAAATGTTGAACTTAGGGTGAAAAATCTGATGTGGGCAGCACATGATTTTCCCTGCAGACTTAAATTCATATTTTCTTTATTTCTATAATAATTCATTAGATTGTGTTTAATTGCACCAAATAACACTAAATTTGCATTTTTAATTCAATTTATGTTTTTATTTGGTAATTGGACATTTTTCCGATAGCGGCGTAACAAAAATACAAGAAATCTCAAATATCTTGAGAACGGTTAGTCCTAAAGTATAATGGAGTGTGTTATATTCTTTTTCTCGCCAAAAATTGCGTATAAAACAAGAGTTTAATTACATTTCAGCATACGTAGTCTTTTTTTTTTTTAGATTTTGGCGATTTTTGCGAGCCATTTCGTAAAAAAAAGACAGATTGTTATTCTCCGAATCGTACCAAAATCTAATCAGCACCAGAGTGTCCCACAACTAACTTATTTACCAAATATTGTGAAAATTGGTCAATTAGTATTTTAGCTAGGGTGGATGCATGAAATTTTTGCGGGCCATTTCGTAAAAAAAACGGATTTTTTTTTCCGAATCGTACCAAATTCTAATCAGCACCAGAGTATCTAACAAGTAACTTATCTACCAAATTTTGTGAAATTTGGTAAATTAGTATTTTAGCTAGAGCGGATAAATGAAATTTTTACTGGCCATTTCGCAAGAAAAGGCGGGTTCTGTTTTTACGAATCATATCAAAAACTAATCACCACCAGGGTCACATCCAAGTGACGTACCTACCAAATTTTATGAAATTCGGTCCATTAGTTTTAGAGTTAGAGTGGATACATACATTGCACAGACACACAGACAGACGTCACTCTAAAAATAGTTTTTTCGTATTCTAGAGGTCTCGAAACGTGTAGATCCGTGAAAAATTGAGTTGCGATTTTCGCCATGATTCCAATACTTTCCCTATACATTACCATGTATTGCAGGGAAAGTAAAAATGAATATAGTTGAGCAGTAATCTCCCGTCATAACTCACTATATTTGAAAAGAATGCTGGAACTCAGCAGCACAAAAGTGATTTTAATCTTTAAGGCAGAAAACAATAGATGATAGTTTCATTTAAAGAGACAAGATACATAAATTTATTTTCACATGCATCACTTAAAATACACAATTTCTAAAAAACAAATATATTAAAGAATAATTTTTGCGTGTTTATTCTTGTGTTTTTACCTTTACAAAAATATCAGATCATCCGGATTTTCGATTATCCGGAACACCCCGAGTCCCGACTGATTCGGATAATCGGCGCTCTACTGTACGTAGGAAAAGTACTAGGGATAAGATGATGTCATTTCCGAAGTTTGTATCATCTCATATACAACATTATCGGAAAGAAAAACATCATTAATTTTTATTCCAGAGCATCTCGTGCAATACATACGATGTAATCCGTCTTCTCTAAAAAAGCAATCATTATGTTTCTTTTGACAAGACGACATATATTGATGCTCGAAATACAACGTAGATCATGCAGATTCCTATTTATTCTGCATAATGCTATTCAAGAATAGGAAATACTTTTAGTTTCGAATGTTCAGAACAGAATATTAAATGTAATGTGGTATTCATGTCTTTTCTTAGAGATCTTAATCTTTTCCGGTATCACTGTAAAACATATGCAAGCATGTTGCTGAAAGTTTCAGGGGAATCAGCTGTCCATCGTGGGGAGTAAGGTTCCTGATAATTATGGATAATATATACACTACCCGACGTAGAAAATGCAACATCATGAAGCTTTGGCCTCATAATTATGCAAATTGCGAGACAAACGAAGTTAGTCTATGTACGCAAATGATTTGAAATACAAGTAGGTTACGTGATTAAAGAGCGGGATAAGGGATGGAAACGGCAGATGAGTTAACAGTTGTTACTGTCTGTCGCCTACGGAAACTCATTTTCCGAGCTGTTTTTCGCTTCAGAAGACACATGCTGTGTAAGAGATGTCTGGCCGACGACGCCGAAGTCCGTTTCAGTATTTGGACGATCGTGCGAGCGGATTCATTTTAGACCTAGGTACGACTAGGTGGTCGTACCGGCGTATCGCCGCTGAAACACGCGTAGGTGCGTCCACTGCTTAAAGGATTTGGAGAAAATGGATTGAAGAAGGGCATGTGTATCGTCGCAGTGGTACAGATCCATTCAGACGTACTGCAGCACGCGTTTATCGACGCATTCGAAGGCATTCTACGCATCGACGCATGCGGTGGCTGCCCCACAAACGACGACTGTCGACATTCTGTAGAATTTGCTAGATGCATTGGATGTTCCGATATCAGCGAGAACAGTTTCTCGATGATTCACCGAAAGCGGCTTGCACTCAAGCCGTCCTTTACAAAGACTGTCATTGACGGCAAGACACCGACGTGAGAGGTTTGCAATGGTGTCGGGACTAAGTCTTTCGGACGACTGAATGGGGCAGGGTAGTGTTCAGCGACGAGTCTCGGTTATGTTTGACGAATGACAGTTGTCGTGTGACAGTCTGGAAGTGACGTGAAAACAGATCAAAATCTGCTGCGACTGTTGAACGCCATATTGGTCGACAAAGCGGCATCATGATTTTGGATGCCATTGGCTTCGATAGCCGGTTACCTCTGGTTCGTACCAGAGGCACAATGACGGCACGACGATATGTGGATGAGGTGCTGCGGTACGTTGCACTTCCCTACCTTTAGCGGTTGCAAAATGCTTTTTTCCATCAAGATAACGAGCGACAGTACACGGCAACCATCAGCAGACAAGCCTCGCAAGGTATCCAAGTGCTTCCTTGGTCTCCGCTGTTTCCAGATCTCTCACCTATCGTACATGTACATGGGACGTGATTGGCCGTCGTTTGGCTGCCCTGCTTTCGCCTCAAACAGAGGACGACATGTGGAGGATGGTTGAAGGCATATGGTCATCCATCCCTCAGGAAACTATCCGCACGTTCATTGCATCTGTTCCTCGAAGGGCTGCTGCAAAGGGTCAGAAATGAAGCTGGAATTTTCATGAACGCCTGTAATTGCGGCTTTTCTTATCAGTTTGCCGAAATTATCAATAAAGTAGCTGAAAACAAGGAGCAAAGGTTACAGAATGTTTTACAGTGTAAAGTGTAACTAAAGTTTGTCAGAAAAATCGGTTTTAAGATTAAGATTGTTGTAAAATATGTGATTCGGGAAACTCATAACATTAACAGCTGCAACTTTTGATAATTACTGTACATATAATAACAAACTGTTGACGTTAACGATGTTACACAACGTGATGGATTCTTTTGATAGTAGGGTACGATTATAGCAAGCAGACTTGGACATAAAAATTTGCTCGTTAAATCTGGACGCTCGCAAAACCCATTTTAGACAAAGTATACAGGGTGTTTCAAAAAGATTGAAACGTGCTTTAATTCTTTACCTGTTGGAGATAAGTAAATTGCAAAAATATTGAAAGTAAGGTAGGAAATAAGACTACATTAATGAAATAGTCCACCCATTAATTTTCAAAAAGTTACACTTTTTAAATTTTTATACGACCCTCTTAGACAAATTTGGTTAATCAGAAAATTTTTATTTCTAATGCAACAAGATCATTAAAAACCCGCATATCTGTATCTTTAAAATCAACTGAATTATGATAAAGAAAAAAATCTCACTTATGCCACTTTTCCGTACCATGTGAAAGGCTATTTCATCAGTGAAAATAGGGATCATAAACAAATTGACGATGGAAATTGTTTAGATAAAAAAAAATACTTAATTATTGAAAAGTATTTAAGAATCCGTGATTGCATCGTGAGCCTAAGTGGAATTCGCTAAAATGTCTCCTATGTATTATCATCCAGTTTTATCATTTTTGTGATATGTCACAAATTTACATTTCTAATTTAATATAGGGTCCCCATTCACAATGTTCAATTTTCAATTAAATATAACTCGCTCAGTTTTAAAGATACAGATATGCAGTTTTTTTAATCTTGTTGCATTAAAAATAAAAATGTCGATGTTATTTTGTATTTCGGTTCCGGTTTTTTTTAGCTTTTGTTCGACTGTAGCCTTAGTTATAGTTTGTTTGGTATATGAATTTTATAACTTGTACTGTAGATAGGGTGACCAACCCTCCCGTATTTTCCGGCAACTTCCGTATTTGAAATTTTTTTTCTTTTTGGATCCTCCCGCTTCCCGTATTGACCTTCTATTTCTCCCGTATATTTCTTTAAAAATCAAGAACGCAAAATTTGAATTATATATTATTCCCGCAAAATACATTCCTGTATAAATTGTAGGATTGGGATTTATTTTCGCTTTGCTTATCGTCGGAGACGTGGGCGCGACTACGTGTAAATAATTTGCCCTTTTTATTTCTCCGACTCGCGGTGGCATCACGTCTTTTTAGTTCGTGCGTTGTTTACCTGTTTGATTTGGGCTGAAGCAGAAAACGTGGATATTGTTATTGCAGCAGGAACGTGTATAATATACAATATAATATATAATATAGTAATACATAATATAGTAATATACAATGTAAATTAATTGTTTTGCTTATTATTATCCATTCCATGAACATTTTCTGGAGCGACGGTTCGTTGCTCTGCACCGCGCTGCTAAAAATTTGTCGAAACTAAATCTCCCTTAAATTCATGGCCAAAACTTGGTCACCCTAACTGTAAACTATGCAATAGGTCCTATTAATTCTTCGCCTTACGGGTATAATGATGATGACAAAAAAAATCTGAAGAAATATTGAGCCTCTATTACACAAAATCGTAAAGACGGTTCATTTCTGGTGGTAATCCGTTATACTCCTAAAAGAGATAAGCATACCCGATATCTCTGATGATAATCTGTTATATCCCTAAAAGAGATAAGCATATCCGATATCTCTGGTGGTAATCCGTTATATCCCTAAAAGAGATAAGCACACCCGATATCTCTGGTGGTAATCCGTTATATCCTTAAAAGAGATAAGCATACCCGATATTTTTGGTGGTAATCCGTTATATCCCTAAAAGATATATGTATACCCGATATCTCTGGTGATAATCCGTTATACACCTAAAAGAGATAAGCACACCCGATATCTCTGGTGGTAATCCATTATATCCTTAAAAGAGGTATGCATACCCGATATTTTTGGTGGTAATCCGTTATATCCCCAAAAGATATATGTATACCCGATATCTCTGGTGGTAACCCGTTATATACCTAAAAGAGATAAGCACACCCGACATCTCTGGTGGTAATCCGTTATATCCTTAAAAGAGATAAGCATACCCAATATTTCTGGTGGTAATCCGTTATATCCCCAAAAGAGATAAGTATACCCGATATGTCTGGTGGTAATAAGTTATATCCCTAAAAGAGATAAACATACCCGATATTTTTGGTGGTAATCCGTTATATCCCTAAAAGATATATGTATACCCGATATCTCTGATGGTAATCCGTTATACCCCTAAAAGAGATAAGTACACCCAATATCTCTGGTGGTTATCCGTTATATCCCTAAAAGAGATAAGCATACCCGATATTTTTGGTGGTAATCCGTTATATTCCTAAAAGAGATATGTATACCCGATATCTCTGGTGGTAATACGTTATATCCCTAAAAGAGATAAGCACACCCGGTATCTCTGGTGGTAATGCGTTATATCCCTAAAAGAGATAATCATATCCAATATCTCTGTAATGGGGTGGGTAGTAAAAATATGAATTTCGTTTTCCACTAAACCATTTGGAGAGCTGAAATAATTGTTCGGTTAATGAAGGGTATGACCCTTCAATATCCCTATCTGTCTACGCATCTACTATAAGTCACATTTGAATACTTGTACGTCAATAATATGCCCAGCGGCCTTTATTTTATGGAGTCCAAAAACATTGAAACTTATTAAGCTCTATCCAGAAGGTCAGGAAACGGATATTTCCGTTCTAAGGAAAGTATAAAAGATATTTCGAAAATTTATAGGAAATACCGATGGAGTAAAAAAATAGCTCCTTTAATAATTGCGGCTTTTCAGCATTATCTTACTTTGCCTACGGTAAAGAAACGACCCTTCTGAGAATAGATCTTCCTGTTTGTGAGTTCCTTGATAATAATTTATGGAATGCGAATTTCTTGCGCCCACGCGCGGGAGTATCTATAGTTAGCAGTTGCTGCTAAAATATGCCCTCTAAAAAGATACTGTTAAAAAGTAACCATTTGCTGCGGAATTTTAAATATAGATTAGAGGGAACATTAAATTAAAAGTTAAAGTTTGAATAAATGCTACAACTATGTATTTAAAAGCTTGCTAATACGACCTTGTTGAAGGTCATGCTTGAATGTTGTTAATTTATGTTAGGATTTCATTCAGAAATTATAGAAAATTCAAATACTTACAAATTAATTATTTGAATTTTCTATTATTTAATTCAAATACATCTATTCAAATTGTTTAATTCAAATACACTAGTTTAGAATGTTTTATTTACAAACGTGCTTGGTTCCCGGGTTTCAAAATAGGTGATTACCGTGCGGGAATTGCACTCGGTAGGCCCGGGTTCGATTCTCTCCGCTGTCAAAACTGCCGCCGTGTTCACGCGGAGTACGATCACGTTAAACATTTGGATCCGTAAGTCCTTCCGAAAAATTGGTGGTAGGGGAAGGAGGGTACGGTCCTTGTGGATGCCTCCCCCCACTGGGTTCCGGTCTAAATTGGGTGGCTATTCCCCGCCGTCCAAACAGTTACCTTACACCTTTCTGGTAGGTTGGACGGCCTGGGTCTCAACAACAACAGTGATCATTCAAAATCATTTGGGGTGCGACACACTGGCAACCATGCCGAAATGTAGACATAAAATATATGTAGTATATGTAATATTTAAAACTCTTTAAAACAGCAAGATCGCTCCTTCTAAATTGCTCAGCATAAATATCGGTGAAAATTTATGTCGTGTTACTCATGTGGTGAATTTTCATGCTGCGCAACATGTTTCTCTGTTGCTAGCTGAATTTCTAGGGTGTAGCATCGAGGCGATTTTATTCTACCTATTTCAATTGACTGCGGTCCTTATTCAGCGCAGTTTTTTAGATTTTAACATTTTCATGTTATTACAACAAGCATTCTAGATTAATTTATTATATAAGGTACACTTTTAAAATATTATCGATACATATGGACACTTTTGCAAATATATTTCACTTTTAATTTTTCTCAATCTCATACTCTCCGCGTCGATAGAAAACTGTTATCTGTTTTGGGATTAACTAAAGACTATCCAAACAGCTGCCGTTGAAAGTTTTATCTAAGACATGTAGGGCCATAAACAAAATAAAACAAAAGTTTTTTCTTAAAATGGAAGATTTTGTGCCAATATGAAATCCGCACTGAAAAGTTTTTTCGATTTCCGTATTTTTGCTTGATCACTTTAGCACTTGCCGAGTGACTTGGAATGTAGCCATCTACTTAAAAATTACTCCCACACCTTCTTTCATATTTATTGCAAATAAACGCTATTTTAATGCTCCGAGAAAATTCCGAATGCGAAAAATGGGCGTTGTTAAAAGTAGACGTGACCATATGCAGTATTAATATATCTCCCAGCATTCAATCGTTGATATTTCCTAAATAATAGCTATTTTTTTATAGTTGATCATAATTGTCAGGATTTTAATTTTAACTTTCCCTGCAATACATGGTAATGTATAGGGAAAGTATTGGAATCATGTCGAAAATCGCAACTTGAGTTTTTGACGGATCTACACGTTTCAAGACCTCTAGAATACGAAAAACTAGTTTTAGCGTGACGTCTGTGTGTGTGTCTGTCTGTACAATGTATGTATCCAGGTTAATTCAAAAACTAATGGACCGAATTTCATAAAATTTGGCAGGTAAGACCCTTGGGTATGACTCTAGTGCTGATTAGTTCTTAGTACAATTCGGAAAAAAAGAACTCGCCTTTTTTTGCGAAATGGCCCGCTAAAATCTCATGTATCCGCTCCAGCTGAAATACTAATTGACCAAATTTTACAAAATTTGGTAGATGCATCACTTGTGGGATACTTTGGTGCTGATTAGATTTTGGTATGATTCAGAAAAGAACAACCTGCCTTTTTTTACGAAATGGCCCACAAAAATAGCCAATATCTAAAATAAAGACTACGTATGTTCAAATGTATCAATTAAATGCTTGTTTTATACGTAATATTTGACGAGGAAAAGAATAAAAACAACTTTATTACTCTAGGGCTAATCGTTCTCTAGATATTTGAGATTTTTCGCATTTTTGTTATGCCGCCTTTGGAAAAATATCCAATTAAAAGCAGAAATTGAATTAAAAATGCAAATTTAGTGTTATTTTGTGAATTAAACTCAATTTAATGAGTTCTTAAAGAAATAAAGGAAACATGAATTAGAGTCTGCAGGGAAAGTCATGTGCTGCCAACATCAGATTTTTAACTTCCCCTGCAATACATGGTAATGTATAGGGAAAGTATTGAAATCATGTCGAAAATCGCAACTCGAGTTTTCGACGGATCTACGCGTTTCGAGACCTCCAGGATACGAAAACACCATTTTTAGCGTGACGTCTGTGTGTGTGTCTGTCTGTCTGTGCAGATTTTGTATCCACTCTAACTAAAACACTAATTGACCAAATATCATAAAATTTTGTGGGCGAATCTGGTGCTGATTAGTTTTGGGTGCGATTCGGGATAAAAGAACCCGCCTTTTTTTTGCAAAATGGCCCGCAAAAGCCTGTATGCACTCTAGCTGAAAAACTAATGAACTGAATTTCACAAAATTCGGTAGATAAATCGCTTGTGGGTCAACCTGGTGATGATTAGATTTTGGCATGATTCGGAAAAAAACAACCTGCTTTTTTTTCCAAAATGGCTCGCAAAAATTTTACAATCTAAAATAAAAAACTATGTATGCTCAAATATATCCATTGAATGATTGTTTTATACGTAATTTTTAACGCAAAAAAGAATAAGACCAACCCCATTACACTAGGACTAGCCATTCTCGAGATATTTTAGCTTTTTCGCATTTTCTCTAAGCTACTTTTGAAAATAAGTCCAGTTACCAAATGAGAATGAAAACTGAATAAAAAGTGAATTAAATTTAATTAAAATAAAGAGAACGTAGATATAAGTCTGCAGGGAAAGTGATGTGCTGCCCACATCAGATTTTTTTTCTAATTGGAAACTGGTCTTATAAGAGGCAATTGTTTAGGTAGATGAAAACTTTTAGTATGGAGGCAAGAAAATATATAATGTTCAACATAGTCAAAGTGATTGAAAATGCAATAAGAAGTTGATTTAATATGGAAGTAATATCTGAAGATTCAAAAACGATGGGCCAAACTTTAGGAGGTGGTAGTACGCACCAAACCAAGTACTTCTCGTCATAGTTTAACAGGTCGGAAATAAAACGTATAAGCGGTAGTGAACGTTTAATGGTGAAACCGATGAATTGAGGCGAAAACACAAGAATGACTTAGAAGTTATAAAATGACATTTAATAAATAATAATTACAGTAATGGTTCAAAAGAGCGACAGTCAACCTGAAAGCACGTTTCACAGCGGCGATGGATTGATTGGCGAACTCTCTCGAACAGAGCAGGAATGTCGCGCACTTCGGTAGCAGCGGCCGAAATTCTTTCGGCGAGTTCCTTTTCAGATTCAAGGAGAGTATCATAGACGAAACTTTTGAGATATCCCCACAAAAAGAAGTCAAGACACAACAGATCGAGCGATCATGGGTACCAAGTTATGAGACCACCTCGTCCAATCCAATGGCCCTGAAAAGTGACGTCCAGATAGTTCCTTACATCTCGATCAAAATGGACTGGTGCTCCATCATGCTGGAACCACATATGCCGCGGGATGCCTGTTGTAACATCCTCCAGCAGTTCCGGCAGGACCTCCTGCAAGAAAATACGATATATTTTCCCAACAAACTATTCCAGCATAAGATACGGCCGTATAAGGCGGTCGCCGATGATTCCTGCCCACACATTGACGGAGAATCATAGCTGATGCGCATGTGGATATGTTGCATGCGGGTTTACACTCTCCCACACATGTTCATTGTGGATATTAAATGTGCCACCACGTATGAAGTTGGCTTCATCCTTGAAAAGCACAGTCGCCGGAAAATCTGGTTGCGTCGCACTCTGTCCCAGGAACCAGCAGACGAACTCTACGTCACAAGGATAATCCGCTGCAGTCATTGCTTAGATTCGCTGGAGATTATATGGGTGTAACTGTTCCCCATGCAAAACCCGCCATACCGTGGATTGTGGCAGAACAAGAGTATGCTCCATTGCTCTTGTGCTTGTACCTGGCCGAACTGCTACTGTGTCCAGAATCGCCTGTTTAACACTTGTTCTAGCACTCCTTGCATGACCTGCATCAGACCTGGTAGCGAGAAAGGATCCCGATTCACAGAGTTGCCGATGCAAGCGTTCGGATGTTTTATGATTGGGCAACCGCCTATGTGGGAAATAGAGCTCTTACAGAAGAGCCTTATGGTGAAACGTTCTCCGTACAGTTGTTGTGCCTCTCTGCCATTTCCATTTGCAGCTTCATAGATGAAATGCTTATCGGCTTTTTCCCTATTTCTAATCTTCCATCGTCTCAAAAGTTGGAGCGGCGAATAACTGCTGCAAATTGATAAGGCCGTGCATTTGGTGTTACGAAAATTTACATAAGGTTTCTTCTTCTTCCCCAGATGAAATTTGTATACGTAATATTTTTTTTCGACCAAAAAATAACAATCAGAATGACGCTTTAAAGTTTGCGGAGCAGCCACTTCCCTATGAGCAAGCGCCCTATAACACCTTTACTTTTCATTTCCGATTCAATAAACTATGACGAAAGATGGTTGGTGTACTACTACCTCGTAAAGTTTGACCGATCTTTTTTAAATCATCCTGTATATACTAATTGCTAAGTGTCCGTCTACCTGTCCGTCTATCACCCTTTTTTTAGGCACTTACCGAATAGATAGAGACGTGCAATTTAGTATACGGGTCGATTGTTCGATAAAACCCTTCTGGGAAAATCGAATTTTTCGAAAATGTTCTGTAGAGATGGTGCTTCACACCAAAACGTTCGAAAAGTGAAATTATAGAAAAGTGTACTTTACAATGAGATAGAGATTTCAAATTTGGTGTACAGATAAATCGTTTGAAAGGAAGAAAGTGTGCAATTTCAGTTTTCCAATATTTGATACTGTAGGGGGGTGCCGCGCACTAAAAATTGCGCACTAAAAAGTGCAAATTCAACGACTCCTTTAAAATTTGATAGAGGCTTGAAATTTGGTATATGGGCTAATGATTTGATAAAATGACCCAAGATGAATGCAGTTTTTCAAAAATATTCATTTAAGGGAGTGCTTCACACAAAAACATTCAAAATGTGAAATCATAGAAAAAGTATGCTTCGCAGTAAGATAGACTTCAAATTTGGTGTACGGGTAGATAGTTGGAAAGAAAGAAAGTATGCAATTTCAGTCTTCCTGTATTTGCTACTGTAAGGGGTGCCGCACACTAAAATGTTCAATTTGTCGAACAAATAAGAAACGTCTACTTCTCAATTTGATAGAGGCTTTAAATTTGGTATATGGGCTAATCCTTTGATAAAAAGGTTCAAGACGAATACAGTTTTTAAAAAATGTTTATTTAAGGGGATGCTACACAGAGAAAACATTCAGGTGAAATGATAAAAGAGCATGTTTCGCAATAGGATAGATATATTTCAAATTTGGTGTACGGGTATATAGTCCAAGAGAAAGAAAGGATGCAATTTCAGCTTTCCAATATTTACTACTTTAGGGTGAGTGACACGCACCAAAATATTCGATTTTCCAAATAAATGAGACACGTATTCTTTTAAATATGATATAGGTTTGATATTTGGTATATGGACCAATCACCTGATAAAAAAAACCAAGACGAATAGAATTTATGAAAAATGTTCATTTAAGAGGGTGCTCTACAGAAAAACGTTCGATGGGTGAAATGAAAAAATAACATGCTTCGGGATGAGATTTCAAATTTGGTGTACAGGTATAGATAGTTCCAAAGAAATAAAGTGAGCAGTTTCAGTTTTCCAATGTTTTCTTCTTTAGGGGATTCTGTCAGAATGTTCGATTTGCCGAATAAATATGAAACGCGATTTATTAAAAAATGTTCGTTATTCGGGCGTTGCTTATTGTGAGACCGTTGATTTTCAACATATATTCGGCTAGTAAGTAATCTAAAACTATTCCGTGATCAGTTAAATGTATATCAAGAATTTATTAGAAATTTATAGTTTAGGGTCAACGATTGGAGGGGAAGATTTAATTCTAAAGGGATTATGAGTACGTGGGGAAATACGTATATCCATTTAGATAATTCTACCAAAGATCAATTAAAGAATTTAAAAAAAAATCTGATGTAGGCAACACATGACTTTCCTTATATAATGCAATGAATTAACTACTTTTACAATAAAAAGATAGGTTTTTTTTATAGTAGATATTTATATTTTTTCCAAGATATTGAATTTTTGTCAATTAGTCGTCATTTTCATTGATTAAACGTCATTTTCATTGATTAAACGTCATTTTTATCCATTAAAGGAGTCCATTCTTTGTTCCCAGAAAATATATTCTTTATGTAAAAATTTAATAACAAAATGTATAGGTGGAATACCAAAAATAGAGAAAAGAAATACATTCTTTGTTTCCAGAAAATATATTCTTTATGTAAAATTTTAATAGCAAATTGTATAGGTGGAATACCAAGAATAGAGAAAAGGAGACCATTCTTTGTTTCCAGAAAATATATTATTAATGTAAAATCTTAATAGCAAAGTGTATAGGTGGAATACCAAGAATAGAGAATGGAGTCCATTCTTTGTTTCCAGAAAATATATTCCTTATGTAAAATTTTAATAGCAAAGTGTATAGGTGGAATACCAAGAATAGAGAAAAGGAGTCTATTCTTTGTTTCCAGAAAACATATTCTTTATGTGAAATCTTAATAGCAAAGTGTATAGGTGGAATACCAATAACAGAGAAAAGGAATCCATTCTTTGTTTCCAGAAAATATATTCTTTATGTAAAATTTTAATAGCAAATTGTATATGTGGAATACCAGGAATAGAGAAAATGAGTCCATTCTTTGTTTCTAGAAAATATATTCTTTATGTAAAATCTTAATAGCAAAGTGTATAGGTGGAATACCAATAAGAGAGAAAATGAGTCCATTCTTTGTTACCAAAAAATATATTCTTTATGTAAAATTTTAATAGCAAGGTGTATATGTGGAATACCAAGAATAGAGAAAAGGAGTTCATTCTTTGTTTCCAGAAAATATATTCTTTATGTAAAATTTATAGGTGGAATACCAAGAATAGAGAAAAGTGAAATCTTAAAGGACGTACGGTAGGTGGAAGAAATTTTTAGTAAAATTGTTTGTCCCCTTAAGAGAAATCAGTTTTTTAACTTGACCAGAATTTAGATTTATTTCTCAAATACCAGAACCCAGCACCATAATTTTTTCGATAACAACCTGACAACAAAGTTTTAAAAAAACTATTAAACCTCCAATTATTCCCTGCAATCTTCCCAAAAGGACAACACAATGTATAACATTTTCCTTTTTTAAGTAATAAATATGTAGCATCCAAGAGATTTTATTATTAATAATTAATCCTAAAAATTTTAAAATGATTTAAAATTTTTAATCAATAAAAATCTTGCATACTGACTCCATGCATAAATCATTATTGCAACTGACGATTTTCGCTCCACAGACATTAGTCTCTTTTAAAACTCCTTGACAGTTTTGTTCACGTCGCCAACTTTCTAATGAACATCCTCTTGTATTGCTTTCATGTCGTCTTTCATTTCTTTTTTATCTCTTCCTGTCCGAATGCCATTTCGTTTGGTATATAGTTTTGATTGGATTTCATCTCTGATTTAAGTTATACCTCCATTTCGGCTAATCTTGCTTATATGTCTTCTTTAATATTTTTCTCACGGATTTAATCTCTTCTTTCATCGCTTCTTATCCTGCTTTCATTTCTTGCATTTCATCTTTCATTGCTTCTCGTCCGACTTTAATCTTTTGTTTCATCTCTTCTTTCATCACTTCGTGTCCGACTTTCATCTCGTCTAGTCCGGCAATGATTTTTCTTTTCATAGCTTCTTCGAAATGAATTCAAATTTCTGAATAACTAATTTTTACTTTCCTTATATACATAATGTATAAGGAAAGTATTGTGACGGGGTCGAAAATTCGAAATCAAGTTTTCGACGGGAGAGCACGTTTCAAGCATCCCTGATCACGAATCAAACATTTTTGAAGTGATGTCTGTGTGTGTGTGTGTGTGTGAAAGTATGTACGTGTGTGTGTGTATGTGTGTGAAAGTATGTGTGTGTGTGTGTCAGTGAGTCTGTGGAGACGATAACTGACGAACGAATGGACCGATTCGAATCAAATTTGGTACAAAAATCACAATCCGTAAACACTGGAAGCCTATTGTTTTTATACGGAATCGAATGCTCAGAACCTCCCTAAATTTTCGAATGAAATTTTGAAAAAATCGTTAAAAATTCAAAACCACTAATAAAGTTACGCAAATAGACATTTCTTATGTAATTTTTTATTAGAAAACGATTGACATAAATTTTAGAACGCTAACATGAACCCTTCTCGAGATATTGTACATTTTTCAAAAAAATTATCAAAAAGTCATATAAAATAGAAAAAAATATTTCCTATGTTCACTTTTCATATGTAATACCATGCGCTAAATTGAGTGACATCATTCTCGTGGATCTAGCTCGTTCCATTCATGAAAAAAGGTACTGTGAATAATACTTTTGTATTTGAACGCCAATAGTCATTTATCTGCTGTAAGAATAACTTATTTCTTAGCGCATAACGCTTGGCGAGATTTTGGCGACGAATTTGGCGGAATGTCGCCAACTTGGCGACTTTTTTTGAAATGTTGCCAAATTAACGAAAATCTCGCCAAATGGATAAATATGACGCTAAATCAATGAAAATGACGACTAATTGTCGAAAATTCAATATCTTGGAAAGAATATTAGTATCTACTATAAGAAAAACCTATTTTTTTACTGTAAAAGTATAAAATTCATTACATTATATAAGGAAAGTCATGTGTTGCCCACATCAGATTTTTTTATTTAAAAGCACTAATAAACGTAGACAGAAACAATATACAGCGAATAGCTCGAAAACTAATTCACAAAATAGGTGGAAATATTTTCAAAACATTGACGTATCTCATAATTCAATTTGACTCGTATTACATCCACTCTCTTTAACTGAACGATGATTTCTTATATAGTCTCTATAGAAATTTCTAAAAGGTGTCCGTATCTCCGAAACATATTAATAATTCGGGAAAGTTGCAGTTGATTTAGAAACTCGCCAAAAATCACAAAGTTGGCAATATTTCCCCAAATCTAGATCTATGTCCAGAAAAGTTACTAAAGTGCAACAACCCTACTTTCCAGCAATGACAATGGTTGCTTGTAAAAGTATTTTCTCCTCGCATGGAGAAAACACAGTGAAACGTTTTATATAATCATAACAATATATTTTCAAATATATACCAGAAATATTTTTTGATGTTTTTAATGCATAAGACGGTAATTATATGCCTTGTACATATGGAAAACCAGAGAATTTTAACATAGTAAGATAATTTGAATTTCTTTAGTCATTTTCACTTTCCCTGCAATACATGGTAATGTATAGGAAAAGTATTGGAATCATGCCGAAAATTGCAACTCGAGCTTTCGACGGATCTACACGTTTCGAGACCTCTAGAATACGAAA
Organism: Amaurobius ferox; assembly: GCA_951213105.1. Taxonomy (NCBI): domain Eukaryota; kingdom Metazoa; phylum Arthropoda; class Arachnida; order Araneae; family Amaurobiidae; genus Amaurobius; species Amaurobius ferox. The sequence goes on along the minus strand of OX578149.1, from coordinate 125,685,749 downwards.
AAACTATTTTTAGCGTTTGTGTGTGTGTCTGTGTGTCTGTCTGTGTGTCTGCCTGTCTGTGCAGATTTTGCATCCACTCTAACTAAAAAAGTAATTGACCGAATTTCATAAAATTTGGTACGTAAGTCACTTGTGGGTGAATTTGGTGCTGATTAGTTTTGGGTACGATTCGGGATAAAAAAATCCACCTTTTTTTTTGCGAAATGGCCCGCAAAAGATTGTATTCACTCTAGCTGAAAAACTAACGGACCGAATTCCACAGAATTTGGTAGGTAAGTCACTTCTGGGACACCCTGGTGCTGATTAGATTTTGGTATGATTCGGGAAAAAATAACCTGCCTGTTTTTGCAAAATGGCTCTCAAAAATCGCCAAAATCTAAAATAAAAGAACTACATATGCTCAAATATATCCATAAAATACTGTTTTAATATGTAATATTTAACGAAGAAAAGAATAAGACCAACCCCATGACACTAGGACTAGCCGTTCTCGAGATATTTTAGTTTTTTCGTATTTTCTCCACGTCACCTTTGAAAAGAAGTCGAGTTATCAAATGAGAACGAAAATTGAATTAAAAGTGAATTAAATGTAATTAAAATAAAGAGAACGTGAATATAAGTCTGCAGGAAAGTCATGTGCTGCCCACATCAGATTTTTTTTCTAGAGTATTGTTGAAGAATTTCACTCATGCTGTAAATCTTGCAACAATCAAACAAGAATGAAGTAGAAATGGAAATTCATTATCCAACTTCTGTAATTGTGAATAAAAATGTGAAAACTTACATTCTTCTTCTTTTGCTAATGATGTAACTAATTACATAGTTTCCTCAAGCAAGATGCATTATATTTCAGATACATGCCAATATGACGAAACAACAGTTTTTAAAGGCAATAACGAGGTAAAGCAAAGATGATTATGGAGGACATTTTAATTACTCCGAAAATTGCTACGCAAGAGCAGTTACGAAATGATTTTTGGAAGCAAATTAATTATCGTCTGCACTCTTAAATGACAAAGAATCGTCGATACATACTTTTAAAGGTTAAAGGATAAATTTTTAATAATTTATCTCAACGTCATAATCACGTAATCGGAGATCAATCGTTCTTGTCTGTTTAATGATATTTTGTTGAGCTTTAGAATTTGGAATTATGCTGATATTTTTTTATCGTGATAGATGAAATATTGCAATAAACTGATGATAATGATTGTCCAAGAATAATAGTAATTCCTTTATTATTTCTAACACCAGAAACAGAATTATAAATAAAGTTTATTATAAGAAAATAGAAGGAATACGTGAAGTCTAAAGCATTTTTACTTTCCCTGCAATACATGGTAATGTATAGCGAAAGTATTGGAATCATGTCGAAAATCGCAACTCGAGTTTTCGACGGATCTACACGTTTCGAGACCTCTAGAATACGAAAAAACTATTTTTAGCGTGACGTCTGTGTGTGTGTGTCTGTCTATCTGTCTGTCTGTGCAATGTTTGTATCCACTCTAACTCAAAAACTAATGGACCGAATGTCATAAAATTTGGTATAAGTCACTTGTATGTGACCCTGGTGCTGATTAGTTTTGGGTACTATTCGGAATAAACCAACCCGCCTTTTTTTGCGAAATGGCCCTCAAAAGTTGCCTGTATCCCATGTAACTGAAAAACTAATTGATCAAATATTACAAAATTTGGTACATAAGTCACTTGTAGGTCACCCTGGTGCTGATTAGATTTTGATACGATTCGGGAAAGAACAACCTGCCTTTTTTACGAAATGGCCCGCAAAAATAGTATATTTCCACTCTAACTCAACTAAATTTCATAAAATTTGGTAGATAAGTCACTTATGGTCGACCCTGGTACTGATTAGATTTTGGTACGATTCGGAAAATAACAACCTGCCTTTTTTTACGAAATGGCCTGCAAAAATCGAAAAAATCGAAAAAAGAAGGCTATATATGCACAAATATATCAAATGAATTTTTGTTTTATACGCAACTTTTGACGAGGATAAAGAATGTAACACACTCCATTATACTTTAGGACTAACTGTTCTCAAGATATTTGAGATTTCTTGCATTTTTGTTACGCCGATTTCGGGAAAATGTCCAATTACCAAATAAAAACAAAATTTGAATTAAAAATGCAAATTTAGTGTTTTTTGGTGCAATAAAACTCAATCCAACGAATTATTAAAAAAATAAAGAAAATATAAAATTAATTCTGCAGGGAAAGTCACGTGCTGGACACATCAGATTTTTACTTTCCCTGCAATACATGGTAATGTATAGGGAAAGTATTGGAATCATGCCGAAAATCGCAACTCGAGTTTTCGGCGGATCTACACGTTTAGAGACCTCTAGAATACGAAAACACCATTTTTAGCGTGACGTCTGTGTGTGTGTGTGTCTGTCTGTGTGTCTGTCTATCTGTCTGTCTGTGCAATGTATGTATCCACTCTAACTCAAAAACTAATGGACCGAATGTCATAAAATTTGATATAAGTCACTTGTATGTGACCCTGGTGCTGATTAGTTTTGGATACTATTCGGAATAAACCAACCCGCCGTTTTTTGCGAAATGGCCCTCAAAAGTTGCCTGTATCCCATGTAACTAAAAAACTAATTTATCAAATTTTACAAAATTTGGTACATAAGTCACTTGTAGGTCACCCTGGTGCTGATTAGATTTTGATACGATTCGGGAAAGAACAACTTGCCTTTTTTACGAAATGGCCCGCAAAAATTGTATATTTCCACTCTAACTCAACTAATCAACTAAATTTCATAAAATTTTGTAGATATGTCACTTATGGTCGACCCTGGTACTGATTAGATTTTGGTACGATTCGGAAAAGAACAATCTGCCTTTTTTTACGAAATGGCCCGCAAAAATTATATATTTCTACTCTAAAACAACTAATCGACTAAATTTTATAAAATTTGATAGATATGTCACATGTGGTCAATCGTGGTGCTGATTAGATTTTGGTACGATTCGGAAAAGAACAACCTGCATTTTTTTCGGAAATGGCCAGCAAAAATTTCATGTATCCACACTAGCTAAAATACTAATTGACCCAATTTCACAAAAATTGATAGATAAGTTACTTGTGGGATACTCTGGTGCTGATTAGATTTTGGTACAATTCGGAGAACATCAACCCGCCTTTTGTTACGAAATGGCCCGCAAAAATCGAAAAAAGAAGGCTATATATGCGCAAATATATCAAATGAATTTTTGTTTTATACGCAACTTTTGACGAGGATAAAGAATGTAACACACTCCATTATACTTTAGGACTAACTGTTCTCAAAATATTTGAGATTTCTTGCATTTTTGTTACGTCGATTTCGGGAAAATGTCCAATTACCAAATAAAAACAAAATTTGAATTGAAAATGCAAATTTAGTGTTTTTTGGTGCAATAAAACTCAATCCAACGAATTATTAAAAAAATAAAGAAAATATAAAATTAATTCTGCAGGGAAAGTCAAGTGCTGCCCACATCAGATTTTTACTTTCCCTGCAATACATGGTAATGTATAGGGAAAGTATTGGAATCATGCCGAAAATCGCAACTCGAGTTTTCGGCGGATCTACACGTTTAGAGACCTCTAGAATACGAAAACACCATTTTTAGCGTGACGTCTGTGTGTGTGTTTGTGTGTCGGTCTGTCTGTCTGTGCAGATTTTGTATCCGCTCTAACTAAAAAACTAATCGACCGAATTTCGCAAAAATTGGTAGGTGAGTCACTTGTGGGCGAGTCTGATGCTGATTAGTTTTGCGTACGATTCGGCATAAAAGAACCTGCCTTTTTTTACAAAATGACCCGCAAAAGTTTGTATCCACTCTAGCTGAAAAGCTAATGGACCGAATTTTACAAAATTCGATAGATGAGTCACTTATGGGTCACCTTGGTGCTGATTACATTTTGGTATGATTCGGAAAAAATAACCTGCCTTTTTCTGCAAAATGGCCCGCAAAAATCGCCAAATTCTAAACTAAAAAACTACGCATGCTCAAATATCTCCATTAAATGCTTGTTTAACACATAATATTTAACGACGAAAAGAATAAGACCAACCCCATTATACTAGGACTAGCCGTTCTCGAAATATTTTAGTTTTTTCTTATTTTCTCTACGCCACCTTTGGAAATAAGACCAGTTAACAAATGAGAACGAAAATTGAATTAAAAGTGAATTAAATTTAATTAAAATAAAGATAACATGTATATAAGTCTGCAGCGAAAGTCATGTGCTGCCCACATCAGATTTTTACTTTCCCTGCAATACATGGTAATGTATAGCGAAAATATTGGAATCATGTCGAAAATCGCAACTCGAGTTTTCGACGGATCTACACGTTTCGAGACCTCTGGAATGCGAAAAAACTATTTTTAGCGTGACGTCTGTGTGTGTGTCTGTCTGTCTATGCAATGCCTGTAACCACTCTAATTCAAAAACTAATGGACCGAATTTCATAAAATTTGGTAGGTAAGTCACTTGGATGTGACCCTGGTGCTGATTAGTTTTTGGTATGATTCGGAATAGAATTACCCGCCTTTTTTATGAAATGGCCCGCAAAAATTTCATGTATCCACTCTAGCTAAAATACTAATTGACCAAATTTCACAAAATTTGATAGATAAGTTACTTGTGAGATACTCTGGTGCTGAGTAGATTTTGGTACGATTCGGAAAAGAACAACCTGCCTATTTGTACGAAATGGCCAGCCAAAATCGTCGAAATCTAAAAAAAAAAAAAAAAAAAATTAAGTAGTGTATGTTCAAATGTATCAATTAAATTCTTGTTTTATACGCAATTTTTGAAGAGGAAAATAATATAACACACTCTATTATACTTTAGGACTGACTGTTCTCGAGATATTTGAGATTTCTTGTATTTTTGTTACGCCGCTATCGGAAAAATGTTCAATTTCCAAATAAAAACAAAAATTGAATTAAAAATGCAAATTTAGTGTTATTTGGTTCAATTAAACTCAATCTGATGAATTATCAAGGAAAAGAAATAAAGAAAATATGAATTTGAGTCTGCAGGGAAAGTCATATGCTGTCCACATCAGATTTTTAAATTTCACTTATTCACTTACTCCTGCTTGTTTTAAATTCGGTGCTTTACTTTTGAAAGGTAAGGAAAGTACCGAAACCGCCTTCACACGTTCTAAATACTTCACCAGAAAATGCATATTCAATTATATTTTCTTTTCATCATGTTTATAAAAAATCTGATGTGGGCAACACATGACTTTCCTTATATAATGTATAATGCAATGAATTTACTACTTTTACAGTTAAAAAAAAATGTTATTCTGGAAAGAATATAGCAGATACTTATACTCTTTCCAAGAATATAAGTATCTACTATATTCTTTCCAGAATACTTGGTTCTTCCTACTATATTCTACCTTGAATTCCTACTACTATATTCTACTTGGAAAGAATATAGTAGATACTTATATTCTTTCCAAGATATCGAATTTTCTTCAATTAGTCGTAATTTTCATTTATTTAGCGTCATTTTTATCAATTTGGCAAGATTTTTGTTAATTTGGCAACAATTAAAAATGTCGCCAAGTTGGAGACATAACCAAGATTAGACCAAGTTGGCGGTCTAAACATTCGATTGCATATAAAAACAATAGGCTTCCAGTGTTTACGGATTGTGATTTTTGCACCAAATTTCTTTCGAATCGGTCCATTCGTTCGTCAGTTATCGTCTCCACAGTCTCACTGACACACACACACACACAGAGAGAGACATCACTTCAAAAATGTTCGATTCGTAATCAGGGATGCTTGAAACGTGCTCTCCCGTCGAAAACTCGAATTCGAATTTTCGACCCCGTCGCAATACTTTCCTTATACATTATGTATATAAGGAAAGTAATAATAGACAAATTAGTAATTATAGTGTGTTGATATTAATAACAGAAATAGTTATTATCTATAATTGCAAATGTAAGAATCTGTTTGTTTGCCGTGCGATATCTATCGCACTTACTGGTTTGAGCTTTTTCACACAGCTGAAATAATGCGCTTCGAAAGCCTTTAACCAAAATTTTAATTAGATTTTCTAACTAATTCTAAAATTAGCTAATCCCAGCTACCGATATAATCTAACCGCTACAGCTTTTCCGGGTAGCTTGCCCATAGCTCTAATTTATATAAAAAAAAATCTGATGTGGGCAGCACACGATATTCTTACAGACTCAAATTCACTTTTTTTTTTATTTCTTTAATAATTCATTAAGTTTTCTTGTAAAATATAACACCCACAATTACTTGAAATTACACTGAATTTGCACTTTTAATTCAATTTTTGTTTTCATTTGATAACTGAACTAGCGGCGTAACAAGTCTGCGAAAAGTCTACAGTATCTCGAGAACGGTTAGTCCTACAGTAATGGGGTTGGTTTTAATCTTTCATCGGTAAAACTTATGTATAAAACAAGCATTTAATTGATACATTTGAGCATACGCAATCTTTTATTTCAGATTTTAAAGATTATTGTGGATCATTTTGCAATAAAAGCAGGTTCTTTTTTCCCAAATCATACCAAAATCTAATCAGCACCAACGTAACCGACATGTAATTTATTTACCAAATTTTGTGAAATTTGATCAAATAGTTTTTAACTAGAGTGGTTATATTCGATTTTTGCAAGTCATTTCGCAGAAAAGAAAGCAGATTCTTTTATACCGAGTCGTAGCAAAATCTAATCAGCACCAGGGTATTTCACAAGTGACTTATCTAAAATTTTGTGAAATTTGGTTAATTAGTTTTTTAGTTAGAGTGGATACAAAATCTGCACAGACAGACAGACAGACACATAAACAGGATCACAGACACATAAACAGACACACAGACACACACACAGACGTCACGCTAAAAATGGTTTTATCGTATTCTAGAGGTGTCAAAACGTGTAGATCCGTCGAAAACTCGTGTTGCAACTTTCGGCATGATTCCAATACTTTCCCTATACATTACCATGTATTGCAGGGAAAGTAAAATTCTGATGTGGGCAGCACATGACTTTCCCTGCAGACTTATATCCACGTTCTCTTTATTTTAATTACATTTAATTCACTTTTAATTCAATTTTCGTTCTCATTTGGTAACTGGACTGATTTTCAAAGGTGGCGTAGAGACAATACGAAAAAACTAAAATATCTGGAGCACGGTTAGACCTAATGTAATGAGGTTGGTCTTATTCTTTTCATCGTCAAAAATTACGTATAAAACAAGCATTTCGTGGATATATTTGAGCATACGCAGTTTTTTATTTTAGATTTGCTCTATTTTTGCGGGCCATTTCGTAAAAAAAGGTGGGTTCTTCTTTTTCGAATCGTACAAAAATCTAATCAGCACCAGAGTATCCTACAAGTAACTTATCTACCAAATTTTCTGAAATTCGGGCAATTAGTATTTTAGCTAGAGTGGATGCATGGAATTTTTACGGGTCATTTTGCAAAAAAGGCGGGTTCTATTTTTGCGAATCGAACCCAAAACTAATCAGCACCAGGGTCACACCCAAGCGACTTACCTACCAAATTTTATGAAATTTGGTCCGTTAGTTTTTGAGTTAGAGTGAATTACACAGACAGTTACATTGCACAGACAGACAGACACACAGGCACATACATAGACGTCACGCTACAAATAGTTTTTCGTATTCTAGAGGTCTCGAAACGTGTAGATTCGTCGAAAACTCGAGTTGCGATTTTCGACATGATTCCAATACTTTCCCTATACATTACCTTGTATTGCAGGGAAAGTAAAAATGCTTCAGATACGGTAGATTTTTAGACTAAGAAAATTTTTGTCAACTGACGAGTTTTAGTGAAAAAGTGCAAAATTTATCTTTTTATTCAGGTCCTCTGCAAAGGAATTTTCAGTTAGAAAATTCTTCCTCATCTTCCAGATCTTTTGAAAAGAAAAAATTGGTTGTCTAATATGAAAAATCTGATGTGGGCAGCACATGACTTTCGCTACAAACTTAAATTCATTTTCTTTTTATTTCATTAATAATTCATTAACTTGATTTAATAGCACTAAATAACACGCATTATTATTTAGCAAAAATGTAAAAACTTAAATATTTCGAAAACGGATAGTCCTAGATTATGCATATAATTGATGCATTTGATCATTCGTAGTCTTTTATTTTAATAGATTTTGACGATTTTTGCGGGCTATTTCGCAAAAAAAGGCAGGTTCTTTTTTCCCGAATCAAACCAAAATCTTATGAGTACCAGAATAACTCACAAGTGACTGGTGTCATGAGGTAAAATTGTCCTTATCAAAATTACCACTATAGGACTTACCTATGATGCCGTCGCTAGGGGTGGAGCATGTAAGCTCCAGGTTCTCAAACTGGAGAGACCAACACACAAAATATAAATAAATACACTTGACTTAATTGATCAATTTATTTTAATATTTTAAGTTATAGATATCCATTTTATCTTGAGTAATGATACTATTATTAAATCTATTATTATAAGACATATAACACTGACAACATTTCATTAATACATATTTACACACATAATAAAATTGACATATATTTTTAAAACAGTTTCTTTTAATCAATCGACACTCAAAATAATTCTTTTAGCTCAATATCTAAGAACTCGTTAATATAATCTACTCTTACGAACTGATTGTTCATTATTTGAATAATCGATAAAAGTGTGCCTTCCGTGCTAATTAGTGACAAATTGAAAGTTGATTTACCTCTACTCTTTGTGTTAAGTACGTATTCGTGCCATCTCAATGATGTACGAAACTGTTGCACGTCTCACAACTGCAACAAGCTTCCATTTTATCGCTCACATTCGATATACCTTTTTCACAAAACCAAGAAGCATGATGTTAGCTCGTTCGAAAATTTGAAGTCGACTGAACTTTTTGGAATACGGCTTTGGGGCGCTTTTTTCTTTCCCCCATTGTTTCCTACCACATCTACCATTCGTTGTTGATGCAGCAGGGGATGACCACTGTTTATGTATGCATGTGTTGTCATTGGCTCCCTCTGCAGCATTTAGATAGTTCATTATTTTGGTTGGCATCCGTAATTGAAATTACAAAATGTCGTGCACGCCGTACGACAACTGGGAAATTTGATCAATTTGTGTTTTAACTAGAGTGGATACATGCGATTTTTGCGGGCCATTTCGTAAAAATAAGCGGGCCCTTTTATCCTGAATCGTACCAAAATCTAATCAGCACCAGGATCACCACAAGTGACGTACCTGAAAAAATTTTTTTTTATCAAATTCGGTCCATTAGTTCTTTAGTTAGAGTGGATATATACATTGCACAGATAGACAGACAGACAGACAGAAGCACACACACACATACACAGAGAGAGAGATAGAAAGAAAGAGATACCACGTTCAAAATAGTTTTTTCGTGTTCTAGAGGTCCCCAAACGTGTAAATTCGTTGAAAACTCGAGTTGCGATTTTCGACACGATTCAAATACTTTCCTTATACATTGCCACGTATTGCAGGGAAAGTAAAAATGTTTATGTAAGATAGACGTTCAGACTGCGATAGTTTTGGTCACGTGACGCATTTTAGTCCATAAGTGCAAAATTCGACTTTTTATTTAAATCCTCTGCAAAGGAAGTTCTACTTAGAAAATTGGATTTCAGGAAACATAGATTTCAGGAATTGTACAAAAATTTGTTTTCGTTAGATAAAATTGCCATTTGAAAACTGCATGCGTATCTATCTTTATCAAAAGTTTTATACAGTCACCAATTGTCTATAGAAAACTTTAATGTTATCTCGAGAAATTTTAATAGCATGGCAATAAAACTTTTTTTTGTTTAACTGGCTATGGAAAAATATTTTTTAATTGAAATATGTTTCTAGAGAGCCCAAATAAAAAGTTGCATGTTGTATTTTTTATACTTAATCAGAAATTGTCTATAGTGAAAGTCTGTCCCAATTAAAGTATTTCTTAAATTGAACCCATTGGTCTACAACGAACCAATCAAGAGATATTTGTCAGTCATGCAATCTTTCTGAAACACACTGTGTATATAATGCATTTAATTGAGAATTTAAAGTATTCAGAATGCATTTAATTGGGAATTTAATGTATGCAGAATGCATTTAATTGTAAATTTAAAGTATTCAGGATGCATTTAATTGAGAATTTAAAGTATTCAGAATGCATTTAATTGAGAATTTAAAGTATTCAGAATGCATTTAATTGAGAATTTAAAGTATTCAGAATACATTTAATTGAGAATTTAAAGTATTCAAAATGCATTTAATTGAGAATTTAAAGTATTCAGAATGCATTTAATTGAGAATTTAAAGTATTCAGAATGCATTTAATTGAGAATTTAAAGTATTCAGAATGCATTTAATTGAGAATTTAAAGTATTCAGAATGCATTTAATTGATAATGTATTCAATCTGCATCAAGTCAAGTTCCGGTCCATAGATTCAATTCATCAGATTTCATTATAAATAAAGTATCATATTACCAGGTAGTGATTTTTATAGGCTTTATCTCATGAATGGCATTAAAAATTCGTGTCTTTTGTAATGTTCTAAAGCATTTCCTAATTTGAAGTAAAGAGTACAAGGGAATATTTTTGGATGCTTTACGAAACTTAAGAAATTTGATAGTAGTTTTTTGAACATCTGCAAAACATGATGGCTGATAATGAGAACAAACATTAAATATTCAAAGTAATGATACAAAAGTTGTACTTAAATTACAGAGAGAATAAATGACTGATTCCCACGCAAAGATTTGAAGCAAAGAACCAGCATAGAAGGAACACGACAAACATTAAAATCACTCACCACGTCTGTAATTTAAAATAAAAATCCGAAGAATGACATCACTTTTCCTTTGCTAATGATTTCTTTAATTTCATATAGTTTCGTTCAACAAGATTCATTATTTTCAGATACATGTCGATATGACGAAGCAGGTACTGTTAAAAGAAATGGCAAAATGAAACAGACAACGATGATTATAGAGGACATTTTAATTACTTCGAAAATGGCTTGAGCTTCGAAAATGGCAAAAGAAGTTACGAAACTTCTTTTCGAAGCGAATTAATTATCGTCTGTGCTCCGAAAAGACAATTAATCGTTTAGTAGAAGCTGCGTTGGTGGCGTATGAAAATTAATAATATGTAATTTATTACATATCGTAATCTCATCGTCATAAGAGTGATTATTGGTGTGCTCTGTTTCACGATATCCTGTTTAATGAGCGTTAGTTAGATGTTGGAATAATGTTGATGCTTTTCTGTGAAGTTATTGATGAAAGAGTGAAAAGAAAGAAACTAGTGGTATTTTTTAAAGACTAATATTACTTTAAAATAAAGTTTCATATTTTTTGCTTAGTTTACGACTTGTTTTTATTAGCATGAAAAAGTGCATTTCGAAGTATGAAAAAT